>SJYV01017570.1:0-12845 GCA_006410875.1 Neotragus pygmaeus | reverse complement strand
TGTGTGTGTGTGTGTGTGTGTGTGTGTGTGTGTGTGTGTGCGCGCGCAAGCGCGCACTTAATTCAAGTTTTTTAAAGTTGTTTTTATGTCTGTTTAGACCACTCACAGGAGAGATGGATGAAACTGATGCACTGTTTCCCAAGCTCAAGCAGGTGGCCGATGACTCTCTTTTTCTTACATCTTCCAGCACTGAGCCCATCTTTATAGAAGGTACCGTCACCATGATCCTTTCCCGGGTGTCGCGTGGGCTCCAGTCCCTGGGAGGCATCGAGACCCACATGCAGGCATCCAGGGGACGAGGGTAGGGGGTAGCCCCCGAGCCAGCCAGGCCCCAGCTGCCGAGCAGCAGCCTCCTATCCTTCCCTCAGACCCCTACACTGCCTCGCTGAGAGGCGAGGTTGACGTGGACGCCCACGAGTTCGAGGCTGAGTCCTGGAGCCTCTCTGTGGACCCTGAGTATGTGAAGAAACAGAAGAGAGAGGTGGTGAAAAGGCAGGATGTGCTTTATGGTAAGGAGGCCTGTGTGCCTTCTCTTTCTTCTTCTTTTCTCTTTTTTTTTTTTAATTGATTCCACTGGGGAGCCGGGGCTCCACTGTCCACCCTCCCTGAGACTACGTGGCCCCCTCCACTTGCTCCCCTCATCCCAGGGCAGCTGGGCCTTCCGGGCCAGGGATGGGGTGGCCGGGCAAGACTTTGTGAGAAGCAGTCCTCAGGGAGGGGAATGGCCCAATGCCCAGTCCTGAGTCATCCCCACCTTGCTGGTGACCCCGAGGGAGAAGACCACCCGGGCCCATCCCAGCCATCCCCAGTCAGATGGCTGCAGACTGGCCTGGACAGAGCCGCAATGGGGGCTGTGAAGGCGGGTCCGTCCGTCTGAGTGTGACCGTAACACCAGCTCCCAGGTGGGCACCCCTTCCCAGTAACCACCAGAGAAGCTTGCCGTGAGCAGCCACTCTCCTGAGACCGGGTGTCATGGTCACCATGGAAACCATAGCTCCCAGACACTGCCCAAACCTGGGCTGGTGCTCCCGGCGGGTCCCTCCAGGCCCCTCTCCCTGCAGCTCAGTGGTGTCCACTCATCAGTGGACACTCAACTCCTTCCATGTTTTACACACTTAGCTCCCTTCCAGGGCCAGAGCGAGTGGGGGTGTGGGCAAAGAGGAGAGCCCGGGCCAGCCAGCGGTCCTGCAGACAGGGCCGGTGGGGGTGGGCAGTCCACCGCTTCCATCTGGACAGCCCTTTGCCTTGCTGTCTCCACTGCTGGACAAGCACAGAGTCCTTCCAGCCCCGTGGCTGGCAGCCCTGGAATGGGCCGATGCTGTTAAGCTTTTCCTTAAACTTTTTATTTTATATTAGAGTATAACTGATTGACGGACTTTTCTGATGGCTCATTCAGGCAGGGGACGTGGGTTTGATTCCTGAGTTGGCAAGATCCCCTGGAGAGGGATATGGCTGGCTACCCACTCCAGTATTCTTGCCTGGGAAATCCCATGGACAGGGGAGCAGAGCCTGGCGGGCTACAGTCCATGGGGTCACAAAAGAGATGCAACTTAGTGACTAAACAACAGCAACAGCCAGTGAACAACACGGTGATGGTTTCAGGTGGACAGCGTCAGGAATCAGCCGTACCTATACATGTGTCCTGTTGACTCCTGTTTCATCTCTGACAGCTTCAAGACCTTGAGTTAAACAACAGAAAAACTTCATCACAAAAGCTAATCTTTCTTTGCTTTTAATGTGAATTAAAAATCCTCCCTTGAGCTTCGCTTTTCCCATCTCTTACAGTCTGGGGCGGGTCTCTGACACAGCACCAGAGTATGCGTTTTACATCCCAGGGAGGGATGTCCATCAGAATAGCCTTGTTTCAAACAGCCTGAAAACGTCTTCAGTTGACATTAGACAGAAAACCCTCCTGTGAAGCTGAGGTCTCGGCACACATCCAGTCCTCCCTTTTCTGGTGTCTGTCCACCTCCTTAAGCCGGGCCCTGGGCAGTGCTGGGCCAGGGAGGACGGGAGGCGTGGCCTCTGGGAGGTCAGACTACCATGATGAGGGCTTCAAGGAAAGCTGAGAGGCCAGACTGGCCCATAGTGAGACGAGGGAGGGCCCAGCGGGGTGTCTGCCTGTGCCGCTAATTCCCGCATCCCCGTCCCCTCAGAGCTGATGCAGACGGAGGCCCACCATGTGCGGACACTCAAAATCATGCTCAAGGTCTACTCCCGGGCCCTGCGGGAGGAGCTGCAATTCAGCCCCAAGGCCGTCAGCCGCCTGTTCCCAGGAGCCGACGACCTGCTGGAGGTGCACGGCCACTTCCTGTGTCGGCTGAAGGAGCGCCGCCTGGACTCGCTGGAGGAGGGCAGTGCCCGCAACTACGTCATCCGGAAGATCGGGGACCTCCTGGTTCAGCAGGTGGGTATGGCCAGGCCCACCCCCACCCCGCTCTGTCCTTCTGTTTGCTGAGAGCCCAGCCCCCGAGGACAGTGGTCCTGGCCTCTCACAGCTGCCCATCTGAGGCAGGGGAGCTCAGAGACACAGAGGCCTGAACAGCAAACGTGCTTGTCGAGACGGCGTCCAGTGTATATGCTGTGCTTTTGGTTGGTTGGTTGGTGGGTTGGCCAGTTTTTACTTTTTTCTTGGTCTTGACACCTGCGTGGTGTTTGGACCACTGCCATGGATGGCAGGGCCATTGACCCCAAACTGACTTTTGAGTGGACTTCTGGGCCGAGCCCGAGATTGACAGAGGGGACCCAGGACCCCTCATCTGCCCTCGAAGCTCCCGAAGCATGCAAGTCACCTAACGAAAGAGAAGACGACCCTTTCATGAAAAGAAGACCCTTTTCACCTCTGAATTTTTTCTGACATTCTCTCGCTTAAATGTATTCTTCCTGGCCGGATTTCGGGGTGTTTTACAAGCACCTGTGACATGCGGAAGTTTTCTCCTTTGCCCTTTCGGTGCCCTGTTAATGAGGTGCCATGTGCCAAAGCATTTTGTTTGGGGCCAGCGAGCCAGACAAGAGAGTGAAACCCCAAGTCAGGTCAGTCTGTGGTTTAGCAGACTCAGGCGAACGAGGCGAAGACGTTCCCCGGCAGTTTCCACGTTTCCCCTAGTAACAGGTCCACACCTCTCCTCAGTTTTCAGGTGAAAACGGAGAGAGGATGAAAGAAAAATACAGCGTCTTTTGTAGCGGCCACAACGACGCCGTCAGTCACTACAAGTTGCTGCTGCAGCAAAACAAGAAATTTCAAAACTTGATCAAGGTAAAAAAAAAATTTATCTCTTTATATTAAAAATGTGTTCTCTTTGCAGTAGGTGGGTTTTTTGGTTTGTTCATGGGGAGCGGTTTTTGTTTGTTTGTCCCACAAAACTGTAGGCATTTGGAGAGCATTATAAAGGACTTGTTAAAACCAGTGATTTTCCAGGTTCTGCCTCATTTTTAACCACAGAGTCATTCAGAACAGGGCCATGAAAGCTCTGGAAAATCCCCGAGTGTAAAGCACAGCAGGCGTGGTTTTTGTTTCCACCACAGCAGGGTGGCCCCTGAGATGCCACTCGGTGGGTGACCACCGTCCCTGAGACCGCCGAAGGGACACGAGTATCATCACACGGGGTCTCCCTGCCCCTCCGGAGCCACCTCCCCTGCCTCAGATGTTCTAGCAGATACAAGGCCTGCAAGCCTTTGCCCCTCTCTGTCCTCCGTCCATCTGCTCCCCGCTCGTCCCCATCAGCCCATGGAATGACCCACACCTGTCTTCTGCCTGACAGCATGTTGGTGCTCAGGGCCCAGGAGCCAAGACCCCTGCCTGCCACGTCCGGGGAGGTGCTTCTGGGCCAAGGCCATGGGCCGCTGTCAGCGTGTGCCCTGCAGCAGTCCAGGGCCCCAGAACAGCTCCATGCCTGCAGCCTGTGCCCCACAGTGACACCCAGTAAATAACGGTCTAGAGTGAAGGGCAGTCATTAAATTTCACTCCATTGTCCCGGCAGCAGACCGATGGGACAGGGAGAGGGTCGTCTAGTGGTCTGAATTCATCTGGTGATGATCATGGGGCCAGGCTGCCTGACATCCTGAACCAGAAGCCCCTTGCAGGTGGGGGTTTCGCATGAGACAGAAGGAAACAGAGCCAAGCCTCAGGTCTCTGTCCCATCCCCTCCCATCTTCTTACGAACTGGCTCCCAGGACCTCCCTGGCAGTCCAGTGGTTAAGACTCCACACTTCCGATGCAGGGGGTGCGGGTTTGATCCTAGCCAGGGGAATTAAGATCCCACATGCCACCATGACACAGTCAAAAATACAGTGGTTCCTGGCCTTCCTAAAACACAAACCAGAGCAGTAGAGACAGACGAGCAGAAGGAAGCACAGGAAGCTGCCCTCAGCCCCCCCAGGAGGCAGCTTCAGGGCTTTCCCTGGCCGTCCAGTGGCTAGGACTTGCCACTTTCACTGCTGTGGACCTGGATTCAATCCCTGATTAAGGAACTAAGATTCCGCAAGCTGCACAATTCAGCCAAAAAAAAGAAAGAATGGCTTCAGATGATTGTCTCTTTGGGCTGTTAGCCAGAGGCACGCACCAGCAGGGCTCTTAGCCAGAGGCACGCACCAGCAGCCACCAGGGAGCTACCGCAGGGACCACAGACCCAGCTGCATCAGAAGGCCTCATCAGCCATCCGCAGTGTTAGGGTCTGCACATGTGCGCGCGTGTGTGTGTGCACAGCTCTCCGGTGATTCCCCAGATCCACACCAGCTGGCTTTTTCCTCATGGCTTTTGCAGAGCCCTGCATTTTACAGCAATCAAGTCACACGACTGAAACGACTTAGCAGCAGCAGCAGCAGCAGAGTCAACCTCTGGCTTCTTGGCCTTTCTGTATACAGCAGGCACTCCTTGCTTGCTTTATTTTTTTACTTAGTTATTTATTTTTGGCTGTGCTGGGTCTTCATTGCTACGTGCTGGCTTCCTCTGGTGGCAAGCGGGAGCTACTCTTCATGGCAGTGCACAGGCTTCTCACCACAGTAGCTGCTTTTTGAGAAGCACAGGCTCTCGGGCGCACCGGCTTTAGTAGTCACAGCATGTGGGCTCAGCTGCTCCAGGGCATGTGGAATCTTCCCGGACTCGGGTTCAAATTGGTGTCCCCTGCATGGCAAGGTGGACTCTCAACCACTGGACCACCAGGAAGCCCGGTTCCTGCTTTCGAGTGTCTGGTGAAGCAACAAAGAAAAGGTCCTCGTGAACTGATAAAGGAAAGGGTCCCCAGGCCCCCGTGTCCCACTGTGAACGATTTGGCAGGAAACAGATGCCCACACAGCATGGCTTTGTCTTCTCCATTTCACAGAGAATCGGCAACTTCTCCATTGTGAGGCGGCTCGGCGTGCAGGAGTGTATCCTCCTGGTCACCCAACGCATCACCAAGTACCCCGTGCTGGTGGAGCGAATTATCCAGAATACAGAAGGTATGCCAGCCCTCCTGCCTTACCTGTCCATGCTGGGTGGGGGTAGGGTCTCGGTCTCCCCGCCCCCATCCTAACGGTGGATTAGACAGTCTACTCTGCAATCTGTCCTGGATTCAGCCGGGCTCAGCGATCATTAATTGAGCTCCCACCTTGTAGAATCTACCCTCCCGGGGGCTGGGATTTCCAACTTGAGAAACACAGTGTTTGGTCTCCCCTGCCTGCACCGCCCCCTTCAGTTCCTGCACAGTCTCGACTAGAACAGTCCCCAGTCAGTATTGGAGAGTCAGTGGAAGGGTGCAAACTGTGTTCTGCCCAAGGTCACTCGGGGACCTCCGTGTCACATGCCTGGTGCCATGGAGGGCAGAGAAGATGAGCATGTAGCCCAGCCCAGGGTTCTCAGAGGCCAGGGCAGTACTGACCACACCTCCCTTGTTTTCTCCAGGGGATTTGGGCAGTGTGAGGATGCAGGAGTCCTGCTGCCATTGGAGTGGGAAGAGCCAGCCCTTGGTGATGGTTTAGGGATGGTGGTGGGAGTCTTTTATGGAGAGCTGGAGGGCAGGGAAAGGCTGGTTACCCAGGAGCAGCCAGCAGGGCTGTGCAGGGCCGTTTTAATCACTTAACTTGCGCCTCAGCTTCTACATTCGGCAAACGCTCTCTCTTGGTATCAGCCAGGCGCTGGGCTGTTACCTTTACTTAGGAGAAGCGTTTGCCTCTCCAGAGACTTGAGCTGGAAGGTGACTCTCGAGGCCGGTCTGAGCCACGGCCTTGGGAGACACCTCCTTGACCCCATAGCCCCCCTGCCTCTGTCACGTTTGTGGGTGCAGACCAAGGAAAGCGCTAACTCTGCTGTATGTGGCAGCTGGCTCCGAGGACCACAGAGACCTGACCCAGGCCCTGAGCCTCATCAGAGACATCATCTCACAAGTGGACGCCAGGGTCAGCGAGTGTGAGAAGGGCCAGCGCCTCAGGGAGATCGCGGGGAAGATGGACCTCAAGTCCTCCAGCAAGCTCAAAAATGGGCTGACCTTCCGCAAGGAGGACATGCTGCAGAGGCAGCTCCACCTGGAGGGCACCCTGTGCTGGAAGACCACCTCCGGGCGCCTGAAAGGTAAAGCCCTGCCCCGGCCACCTCTGCTGAGCGCCATCATGGAGTGGTCAGCGCCATCTTGGATCAGTGGTGCCATCTTGGGTTGGTGGATATCATCCTGGGTTGATGGTACCATATTAGAGTAGTGGGTGCCATCTGTATCAGTGGCACCATCTTGGAGAGGTAGGGGCCATCTTGGATTGGTGGCACCATCTTGGAGTGGTGGGTGCCATCTTGGATCAGTGTTACCACCTTGGAGTGGTGAGTGTAATGCTCGAGTGGTGGATGCTGTCTTGGATCAGTGGCACCATCTTGGAGTGGTGGGTGCCATCTTGGATTGGTGGACGCTGTCTTGGATCAGTGGCACCACTTGGAGTGGTGGCTGCCATCTTGGATCAGTGTTAACCACCTTGGAGTGGTGGATGTCGTCTTCAAGTGGTGGGTGCCATCTTGGATCAGTGGCACCATCTTGGAGTGGTGGGCGCCATCTTGGATCGGTGGCACCATCTTGGAGTGATGGCCGCCATCTTGGATCAGTGTTACTACCTTGGAGTGGTGGGTGTAATGTTCGAGTGGTGGATGCTGACTTGGATCAGTGGCACCATTTTGGAGTGGTGGGTACCAGCTGACACAGAGCCACCACTTCATAGCTAAAGGAAGGCTATATACCGAGTTGGGAGGAGTGCAGAATCAGAGCAGGAGTGAGCTGAGGTGGCTGCAGGGGTGCCCCCATCTCCAGTGATGGAGGTGGGAAGGTGCACACACCAAGGGCCGCCAGGTGAAGAGGGCACAGCAAGTCACCGACCCCTGAGCAGAAACTCAGCATATCATGACTCCCTGATTCAGCAGAGGCCTCAGAGTTCTAAGCAACAGTAACAGGCCCCAGTGGGGGTAGAGGATGCGACCTGGGTGTCCCCCCTGCTGCTTGGGGTGAGCTCCAAGCCCTCCTTTCAAGATCTGCTGTGCAGTTCCAAACCAGAGCTCTCTCAGGGCTCATCCTTGAGTGTCCTGTCCATTCCATGAGCCTCTAGAAACACCCATCGCCTGTCCTTTGGCCTCAGCATCTCTAAAGATCTCTGGGGAAGTGTCACAGGTGGCCAGACGACAGGAAGTGTCTGTTCTCAACGTGAGCAGGTGAGCAGCGAGGAGATACGGTTTACAGCTGAGACCCCCTATGTGCCCAGCACCAAGGCAGGTGGCCGAGGCCCTACCCCCGTAGGGCTCCAGTCCGTGGACAGACAGACAGAAGTAAACAGGAAAACATTGAAAAGCTCAGTACGTGCTTGAGTACCTGCGTGAACCCCGCAGGCTTCATTGCAGGAGAATTCCGTAAGAGGAGGGTATCTAACTTGGGTGGGGTGTCCTGAGCAAGCTCCCTCAGGAGGCGGTGTCTTCATTTCCCACAGCGCTAGTGCCACTGTTAGAGACACAGCTTAGGGTTCACAACCCCGTATACCAGCTCTGCCAGGCGGTCACCTCACAATGTCCCCAAAGGGACAGGGCTCCAAGCCTGCCACCGCCAGGAAGCTTGGGTGCCTGGGGACGAGAGTATATCCGTGACAAGAGGCAGGATGTGAGGGTCCAGGAGTTCGCTGTTAAATGTTGAAACCAGGAGAGGGGAGGGGAGGGGTCAAGTCGAAGCCGAGACAGCCCCTGACACCGGGCTCCTGCAGAAGCATCATGGCACCTACTTAGCGCCACAGGGCCGAAGCCACCTGGGCTTCCGTCTGCCTGGCGGAATCCACACAGTCACAGGGACCCTGAAAGACATCTCGTTTCATGCTCTCCTTTTAGACGTCCTCGCAGTCCTGTTGACAGACGTGCTGCTGCTGCTCCAAGAAAAGGATCAGAAATACGTCTTTGCATCCGTGGTACGTGTCCTGTCCCTTCACTGCTCGAAACCTGCCCACACGGAGGCGGCTGAGGGGCAGGCGCAGCCAGGGGGCTGCCTCAGTGCTGGGGCAGGGCTGGCCCGAGGGCACGGTGGCTGGAGAAGCACACCCATGTGTCACCCTGTCGTCCCAGGCCCTCCCAGGGCCGGGAGGTGCCAGCAAGGCAGGAGAAGATTTTGCCAAAGCCAGGGTCCCGTGCAGTGGCCTGAGGGGGCCTCAGGGTCATGCCAAGGCTGCCTGGTCACCCCTGAGGATGCGGCTCAGGCAACCGCCACCCTGTGAACTGTGGCTGCGCTGGCCCCATGGCCCACTGCTCCTAGAACAGCCACATTGCAGGATCTCCCCGCTGGGGAGGACGCAGAGTCTGTCTGGGGCCCATCCACCCCACCTGGCTCTCGTCTACCAGAGAGTCGGCCTCCTCCCCCTCTCGCCTGGGTTACCCATGAATACCCACTGCTGAGTCCCCCTGGAGAGGAAGAGGGACTTTGTTGCTCAACTCTGGAGTCTCATCCCTTTCCCAGAGACTTAAACTGGCTTCTCAAGAAGTTTCCAGAAGTGGGTAGCGCTGTCACGCCCTTGACCCCAGCAAGCGCCATGCGTGCCGTGTGTTCATTCCCACGAGGGCGACACCACGTCTGCTGCTCCCCAAGTCCCCCACCTGGCCACCCTCTGTGTGTGCCTGGATCCTGATCATCACCTCTGCTCAGGAAGACCCCAGTCCTGTTGGGTCAGGGCCACCCCCCTCAGCCCTCACTTCAACTTAATCACCCCTTTAACAACCCTGTCCACATATACCATCATGTTTTCTGAGATTAGGACCTCGGCATATGGATTTAGCTAGGGTCAGTGGCGGCTGGAGACCAATTCAGCCCATAACAACCAGTTACAAGCGTGCCTTTTACTGGCCGGTCAGAGTACTGCCTCTTGGGGGATGCCCAGAGATTAGGAGTACTGCTTGCCTCTGATTGTTTGGGACACAGGTTTGGGAGGAAGATGTGTTTGTTACCATAAACCACCAGCTGTTATATTGCTGAGTTTTGTATAGCATACATGCATTAGCAATCATAAAACATCTTTTAAGCACACTGAACAGACACATGAAAAATGATGTGAGGATATCATCACCATAGTGCCTTTTCCCCGCTAGATGGCAAAACCTTTCTGCCTTGAATTGGAGGANGCTGTTATATTGCTGAGTTTTGTATAGCATACATGCATTAGCAATCATAAAACATCTTTTAAGCACACTGAACAGACACATGAAAAATGATGTGAGGATATCATCACCATAGTGCCTTTTCCCCGCTAGATGGCAAAACCTTTCTGCCTTGAATTGGAGGATGAGCGGGGTGCACGCCCCCACCCCTGTCCCCTTCCCCTCCAGCTCGCGGTTCCACAGCCGTGGGGCAGCAGCAGGTAAAGGGTCACCCTCCTGTTCCCCTCCCACCCGTGCAGGACTCCAAGCGCCCCGTCATCTCGCTGCAAAAGCTCATCGTGAGGGAGGTAGCCAACGAGGAGAAAGCCATGTTTCTGATCAGCGCCTCCCTGCACGGGCCCGAGATGTACGAGATCTACACCAGCTCAAAGGAAGACAGGAACACCTGGATGGCCCACATCCGGAGGGCCGTGGAGAGGTGAGGGCCGGGTGGGCCTTCCCGCCCCGTGGCTGCACCCTCAGCTGTGTTGTTGCCCAGTCACTCAGTCCTGTACGACTCTTCGCGACCCCCTGGACTACAGCCCACCAGGCTCCTCTGTCGGTGGGATTTCCCAGGCAAGAATATTGGAGTGGGTTGCCATTTCCTTCTCCAGGGCATCCTCCTGACCCAGGGATTGAACTCCCATCTCCTGCATTAGCAGGCGGGTTCTTTACCACTCAGCCACCAGGGAAGCCCTTGGCTTCGGCAGCTGGCAAATTGGCAGAGGCCTAGAAGTGCCCGTGAGGGTGCCAGGGTCGCAGGCAGGCTGGAGACCCCTGTGCTTCTCCCCTCCCCCTCATTCCACCTCGGTGCTCTGTCCGTCCCCTCATCTGCGGGCAGACCGACAGCCCCATTGGGCTCCTTCCGACATGACTAACAGTGCGTGTCTCTGGGACAGGGATGCAGGGCTGGCAACTCTAATCTTCTGTATTGGTGGGCTGTCCCCCTCCCACGAAGCGGGCTGTTCTTCCCCCTCCAACCACAGACCCCACCCCTGTGGCTCCGTGTGATGCCTGGCTCATGGTCCTCAGATGGGGCCGGGGGTCTGGCCCCCATGCCCAGCCTGCTGCCTCTCTTTATACCCAGGAGCTTCCCTTAGTCTGCTCAGCCTCCCCTCAGTGCTCAGCTTCAGCTCTGCTGGGCTGGCAGCCTCCCATGCCTGGGAGGCCCCAGGGAATGAATTGCCCCGAATAGTGTCCAGGGTTTTAAAACCTGTGGCCGGTTGTTTCCCAACACTTGGAGACTGGATATGCGCTGATGGCTGTGTCTCCCCCTCGAGGTTGGCCATTAACAAGCTACATCTCTCAGCACATCAGAGATGCTTTTTGCAGTGGCTTCTCCAGGTGGACCTCTGCCAGCTCAGAGGCAGCCAGTCCCTGGGGTGCGCTCACCCATCAGTCCCCTCTCCCTACAGCTGCCCAGACGAGGAGGAAGGGCCCTTCAGCGAGGCCGAAGAGGAAAAGAAGGTGGTCGAGACACGTGCTGTGAGGCTGAGGGACTTCCAAGGTGAGGGCGGAGGGAGTCAGTCTGACCTCCACACCCATGACCCAGCCCTTACCCAGTGACACAGCCCTGGGAGCCCTCCTGGGCCCAGTGGGGGCCCTTCCCTCCTGTCCCATGAGGGCTGGCCACGGAGCGGGTCACTGCCCACACATCCAGGGCTTAGACTGTGGGATGGCCCATGCCCTGGGGCGGTGATCTTCCAGGGAGCGTGTGGGAAAGGGATGGGGGCAGGCTCTGGGGTTCCTCCTGGGGTCCTCGCTCAGGAAGGGACTCGACATGGTATCCCACGTCAAGTGTGTTAGACCCTCTGGGTCCCGGTAAGAGCTGGGATCCCCACAGCCTCCTCCTGAAGTCGAGTGGATTCAGGCCATCCTGGTTTTGCAACCAGCCACACCGGCTTCCTCTTCCATCTGTATATATTTTTAACTATGTCATCAAACTGTGTTTCACATACCACCCAGGTCCCCCATTCCCAGTGTGCCAGGCAGTGGCTTTTAGTCTATATCAAAAGGTGGTGTAACTGTCCGGCCAGTTTCAGGCTGTTTTCATCACCCCAAAAGCAACCCCATCCCCATTAGCCATCACTCCCATTCCTTCTCCACCCCTAGACCCTGGGACCCTCTGTCCTACTGTCTGTCTGTGAATTTAGCTATTCCAGACATCTCTTATCAACGGGGACATTTGCCCCTTTGTGACGGGTTTATCTCACTGCGTGATGTTTTCAAGGGTCATCTGTGCAACAGACTCTTTCCTTTTTTAAAGCTGAATAACTTTCCATCTTACAGCTGGACCACATCGTGCTTATTCTCCTCCCCAGTTTTCTCAGCTTCCTGTGCAGTTTCAGCGAGGTCATTGCCAAGAATAAGTCCAACTACTTTGTGATCTCAGTCAACTCCCCTCTTCTCCCTTTCTTATCAGGATCTTTATATTCAACTTAGATAACAGGGAAGCAGTAAACACCTAAAATTAGGTAGTGCATATTTTATTTCTCTGTGTGCACGGGGAGAGGTGCACGTTTGAGGGTATTCAGGAAATTATTCAAAAGAAAGGGGAAATCCCCTTGACCCCTTGCTAAGTATCACGCTAACATAGTGCTCATTTCACCCCCTCCTCATTCTTGTATTCCTGCCGAAGGGTAATAAAGTACAGGCCTTGCCCAGACACGTCTCCACAGACACCTCAGAGTCATCCAGGAGTGTCTCTTTGTCACCCATTCCTGAGGAGTCATGCTGAATTAGAAATAGGTATCTTCTTCACTGAATCCTTCTTTCCCATCTTGGACCGAAAGCCAATCTCATCTTTCGCACTGGAAGGTCAGGGACCCTCCCNGAGTCATCCAGGAGTGTCTCTTTGTCACCCATTCCTGAGGAGTCATGCTGAATTAGAAATCGGTATCTTCTTCACTGAATCCTTCTTTCCCATCTTGGACCGAAAGCCAATCTCATCTTTCGCACTGGAAGGTCAGGGACCCTCCCATCAAAGCTAGGATCGAGATAGGGCCCCCAGCGCCACCATCACCACCATTAGTATCTCCACCCTGGACTTTCCAACCAGGGTAATAATGGGAAGACACAAAATAAGAGATCACAGCTGCGGAAATTGCCTTGTGATCCAGTGGTTAGGACGCCACACTTTCACTGCCAGAAGCACAGGTTCAATCCCTGGTCGGGGAACTAAGCCTCCACAAGCCATTCTGCACAGCCAAAAAGAAAATAGAAAAAAAAAAAA
>SJYV01017569.1:0-17997 GCA_006410875.1 Neotragus pygmaeus | reverse complement strand
AATCTTACATTAGCAATAAATCTCCTGTTCATCAAACTAGTAACTTTGTTGGAATGTACTAATTATTAAATGTTGTGAAATCATGTAATATGATACTATGTAATTAGAGAGAGAATTACTTGAAAATTTAAATGGCAAAATCACTGAAATGTTGAAACTCACTGAAATGCTGAGATATTTTTGATCACTTGGAAAAATAATACTTAAAAGTGTTTTTCAAACTCAATCTTCTTTCTGGTTGTGTGCTAAACTGAAATGTCACTCATAGATTGTAGTAGCATGTTCTTTCCTACAAAATTTGACTAGAAAACTTATATATTAGCAAAATAAAATTGGCAGTCTTTTTCTAAAAAGGCCATTGACATGATTACATTGGATCTGATTAATCCCCCACCAAATTTAATGATTTCTTCATTTTATAATGTTAATCTTTTCATACCAAAGGAAAGTGTATAAAATTTTGTCTGTAAATGGTAAAAACCATAATTACCAAATACTTTGCTTCTCTTTTCTTTAAAACTGTCATACTGAAAAATTGATGTACAAGTTGATGTTTGCACATGTGCACTTTAAAATATGGTTTATTATATATGAACATCTGCTCCACTCTAATCCAGAATATCAACAGGGAAGGTGCAATAGAATATTAAGTGCTGCCCACATCATTACTGTTACAATGAGTAAGATAAATATTTGAACATAATGGTGTAATTTATCATAAACACATATGGAGATTATTTAGGGAATTCATAATGTTTCATTTAATCAAACAAAAAGGCACAACATGAAGTGGGTAGAGAATGGGTTACTGAACTGGGAGCTGTTTCCCTTGCTGTGACATTCAGTAAAATCTTATTAACTCAGGCCCTTCATAATTTGGGATAATTAAAGTTATCCAAACATGATATGTTTGACTTTAGGTTAGGAAAAATTTGGAAATAATAACTTTATTTATGAGTTATAAAAGTATTGTGCATGAGAAAGGAGAATGTGGAATAATCAAAGAAGTTTCAAAACAAAAGTGAATATAAACAAAATACAACTGTCTCTACATAAATATGAATTCATATTCCTATGAATTCAGAAGATGCTATTGACTGGGAAAAAGACAGAGTCTATATCTAATACCAAGGTGTGGTTTTAGCCCCCACAACCTTCCACCATGTGCTGCCTGATCATCACTGAAATTTTGGTCCTCTGAATGCTCACCATTAAAGAGTGGAAGAGATGCTTATTGACTTTCCTGCCAGCTTTGAGTGTCTATAGTCCAAATTTGTATAAGTTAAATAATATTTGTGTTTAGGAAACATTGCTATGTAATTGAGATAATTGGACATTTTTTCCCACTTAATAAATTAGAACTTATGCAGTATATTCTCTATAAGGTTTTCTTTTCATATTTTCTTATTTTTCTTCAAAATTAGATAAACAAGCAGGTGAACATTAGTCTCATATTTATAAATTTGCCCATCTCAGTGCTCTGATCTTCCTTAAACTTTTTCAGTGAAATAAAAATTATATCTTATTTTTTGCTAATTTAATATTTATGCTAATTTAGTACTTATGCAAATACATTAAATGGATTTAATATAACATTGTATTTCAATCCAACACAAAATGTGACTTAAAATATAGCTAAAAGTAAACACTTATTTTGGAGTCTTTCTGGTCCTGTAAGCCTGTCTTGATCATCCACCTAAGACTGATTATAATCCATATTAGAAATATTAAATTTTAGCTCCCAAAAGGATGTATCATGCAATCCACATAGAGCTGGAAGAAAGTGTGTTAAATTCCTATCTCTATTTTTATTTTACCTACTTATATTTTCTATTTTGCCACACATTTTGTAAAAATATATTATCTTTTTATAGAGTTTAACAGATTTGTCATTTAAAAATAAATGTTGACAATATATTTAAATTGTATTTACTGATTGGGTACATGTTCAAAAAAGCTGGGAATCAACTCTCTAAACATGCTGTCCAGTAGAAATATAAACATCATGTATAGTTTACATTTCCTAGAAACTACATTAAAAGAAAGACTATATTATCTAACATATCTAGAATATTATCCTTTTGGCATATAAAATATAATTGCATCTGTGATATTATTTACATTGTTTTATATATTTTGTACTATATCTTGGAAACCCACTGTGTAGTTTACAATTACCACACATCTCTGGACTATACATACTTCAAAGTGTGCAATAATTACATGTAGCAAGTAGCTATCATCCCATGTGACTCCAGTTCTCACAAGAACACAAAGAAGTTCTTCCTCCAGTTGGTTCAGTCTTGACTCTTGCATTTCCTCCTAGTCCCTGGATCTTCATATTGTAGTCCCATCCTTGTATCAGTCTCTGAATCTTGAATTTAATCTACACACAATATGTATAGCTTCCTGTTCTCAATGATTTTGCCACATCTTAGCTCTACTGCCAACTTGGATTTAGAGAACTATCCCCTGCTACCTCTAGGGAACACATTAGCCTACAAAATGTTCAGATTATGTTATTAAATTGAAGTATAGTTCATTTACAGTATACTAATTTTAAATGTACAGCAAACTGATTATTTTATGTCTGTGATCTACCTACAGAAATTTTTATATGTAAGTTATTTTATTCTTTATTTTAGATTCCATTTATAAGTGTTATCATATGATATTTGTCTTTCTCTGTTGGACTTACTTTACTTAGTGTGATGATCTCTGGTTCCCTCCATGTTGCTGCAAATGGCGTTATTTCTTTCTTTTTATGGCTAAGTAATATTCCACTGTATTCTTCATCCATTCTTCTGTTGATGGACACTTAGGTTGCTTCCATGTCTTGGCAATTTTGTAAATAGTGCTGTTATGAACCTTGAAGTGCATGCATATTTTTGAATTATTCCTTTCTCTGGATATATCCCCAAATGTGGTATTGCAGTATCATATTGTATCTCTATTTTTGAGAAGTTCAGATGTTGCTTCCTAACATTTTTATCATTTCTATTAACTAGAATTCTTGCTCATCAAGCCCCAGTTGACTGAACTGTTCCCTGTCTCAATAGTTATCAAGTACACTTTTCCAAATTGGACTAAGTTTTTTCCTTACATACATGTTTTCTTTTTATACAATCAGTTCAGTTCAGTTCACTTCAGTCGCTCAGTCATGTCCAACTCTTTGTGACCCCATGAATCGCAGCACGCCAGGCTTCCCTGTCCATCACCAACTCCCAGAGTTCAATAATGGTGGTCGTTATTTTAATTCACAGAAAAGTAAAAACAGAACAATCAATCATACAAATTAAGTTTTTCAATTTAAAAATGTATTCTATAAACCTATTTTTAAAAATATTGCTAATGGCACATATTAAAAATGTCTTTTAGAAATGTATATATTTTAAATTATGTAGCCTGACCTCTTCCAGCTTCTTTTAGTTTATTAGTATGTGAGCCCCAAGATTGCAGATTTTTAACTGTGGTACTCATAAGATTTCCTAGAGTGGATGATACACATTTGGCTTGCAAGAGATATTTATTACTTAAATAAATTTTTAAAGTCAACTTTTCTGTTCATAAAATTTATCCTGTGGATCAAATGTTTCACAGTACATTTTCACAATTAGTACCATTACTATTGCTTCATAACCAAATTTGTTTGAGGATCTGTTGGTATTAATATACATATAACACTCTATATGAAATAGATAAACAACTAAGACTTACTGTATAACACAGGGAACTATACTCAATATTTTGTAATAACCTATAAAGAAAAATAATTGGGAAAAGTATACATGGACTTCCCAGGCTGTTCAGTCCCTCTACATTTTATGGAGTGTAGGGTGCCTCACCACTTGAAGACAGTTGGTAGTGCTTGCCTTGAGGATGACCATGCTTCATCACTTATCTCTTTCTTTTAAGAATTACATTTGCCCAAGGTGTCAGGATTTTTTCATGGCCCCTTCCTATACTTGTAGCTTCATAATTCTTTTGTTATGAAATTGATGTATAGTTGACTTACAAAGTTTTGCTAGTTTCAGGTATACAGCAAACTGATTCAATTATATATATGTATATATATGTTATTGCTGGTGTTTAGTTGTTATGTCACACTGCTTGCAAACCTATGAACTGTAGCCTGCCAGGCTCCTCTGTCCATGCAGTTTCCCAAGCAAGACTACTGGAGTGGGTTGATTGAGAGGGTGTACCTGACCAAGGGATCAAACCCATGTCTCCTGCTTGACAGACAGATTCTTTACCTCTGAACTCCCTGGGAACCCATGTATATATTTTCCAGTTGTTTTCCTTTATAGATTATTGCAAAATATTGAGTATAGTTGCCTGTGTTATACAGTAGGCCTTAGTTGTTTATTTCATATGGAGTAGTGTGTATATCAGAGAAGGCAATGACACCCCACTCCAGCTTTCTTGCCTGAAAAATGCCAAGGACAGAGGAGCCTGGTAAGCTGCAGTCCATGGGGTCGCTAAGAGTAGGACACGACTGAGCGACTGAGCGACTTCACTTTTCACTTTCATGCATTGGAGAAGGAAACCTTATTCCAGTGTTCTTGCCTAGAGAATCCCAGGGACAGAGGAGCCTGGTGGGCCACTGTCTATGGGGTCGCACAGAGTCGGACACGACTGAGGCGACTTAGCAGCAGCCGCAGCAGCAGTATGTATATATTAATAACAAACGTCCAATTTATCTCTCCTGTTTCCCTTTGGTAACCTTAAGTTTGTTTTCTATGTCTGTGAGTTTATTGTTTTGTAAATAAGTTCCTTTGGATCTTTTATTTAGAGTCTACGTATAAGTGATATGATGTCTGTCTTTCTCTGTCTGACTTACTTCACATAGTATGCTAACCTCTAGGTTCATCCATGTTGCTGCAAATAGCATTATTTCATTCTTTTTATGGCTAAGTAATATTCTCTTGTGTATGTGCATTGCATCTTTTTTATCCACTAAGAACAAAAGTAGAAAGAGAGGAAAATAGGAAGTCAGTCCACTGGACTAAATGAGATGTTTAAGTATACCCTTCATTCAATTATCATCTTCTCTTATTCTTTGGAAACAATTCGTTGGTTCATTTTTTTCTCAAATTAAAATATGGTCACCATTATTATTCTTTTCCTCTTCTAGACAGTGAAATGCATTTACTACATTTATCTCCCTTAGAATTACATTCCATTCTATTTTCTTTGTAGCAAAGTCAGTATGCATGTGAAATAGAATCTTTTGTATATTTTGACTATAAAGTGGTGCACACACATACTTTTTGAGCACTATAATTTTAGTTATTATCACTTTATTTTATTTATTGGATCTCATTGTACATTAACATGAATGAGTTACAATTTAGATAATCAGTGTTTGATAAAATCAATCATTTAACTCTGGTGAAAGTCTTTTCCCCTTACCCCTTTGCCTTTTCATATATTTTTTTTTTCATTTTGTTTCCATTAACTTTATATGGCTGATATAGGACAGCTTCTTTATGTGCCTCACTCCTGAATATATTACAGTAAAATGATTATATTATTTAGATTTTGGAGAAGAAAACCAAATCCCACTAGAGCCTTATAGAAAATACAGCATTCTGAGACTGGATTTCACATGCACAGTTGAGTATTTTCCAAGCAAACTGAAGTCATTATTTCTGGTCAGTGATTGAGGTCAATGGGTCAGTTGGGAGCTGAGAGATGAAATTTGTAAACATGGATATTTTATGGGCCATATAAGCTAGAGAAATGCAGATGAAGAAAGCTTTCTAAAGCATTATTTTCCAGAGAGATGAGATATCTATGAGGGATCTAATGAATCTGTGAAATGGTAGTTGAGGAATTAATTGACCCTTGATTCTTTTTTTTAAATGAAATAAGGACAGTATCTGGGAACAATTTTAATTCTTTTGTATCTCTATGTCATTTTTGATCCCAGCATTATACGCTCCTCTCCAAAAAAAAAAAAAAAAAAATGTCCAGAAAGCCAAGCAGGCACAGCCCATGAATAGAATGCCAGCTAACTCATCTTTAATTCTTTTGATTCTCTCAACAGAGACAATTCTGTACATCTCCCTTTCACTTTGTGATCCCAGCATTATATGCCCCAAATGTCCAGCAAGGCAACCAGGCACAATCCATGAACAGAACACCAGCTAAATCATCAAACATGTACACATCTAGAGAGCCATACAGAGTATTTCATTTTACAGCAGCATCATCCTCTTTATCCTGTGGAATCAGCCTCATATGAGTTTTTTACTATATGTCTTTTCCCTTCTCCCTATTTCAACGTTCTTACACAGTTGATGTGCTGCTCACACTGACCTTTTCCTATTCTGGCCAAGCGCTGTCTGATAAAGACAATTCAGGTATCATTCCTCCTTCTTGCATCCTTAGAGTTCTCCATAGTATGTGTAGGCTCACAATTTTCCTTGGAGGGAGTAGTAGCTATTTTAGACTGGCCTATATAGATCCTCTATGAGACAAACTTTCTACCTGCCCATACACATTGCTGCTCATGGCTTAACTTCAAAAAATCGTTAGATTAAAGCATTCCCTTTTAAGAAGAAATTTGAGTGAAAGGAGGGATACATAGAATTACTGAGACAGAAAATTCTGAGCTACCATGCATTTATTCATTCAGATTTTAACTGGATTTGTCTATGCACCTACAAGCATCCAAGGTCATAGAATATTAAAATGAAGCAGACACTTTAGTTTTTCTCAGAATTTATTTTTCTAATGAAGAAGGCAGACATAAATGGATGAATTACATTGTAATGTGTCTATGTCACATAATATATTCTAAACAAAATGCTGTAGAAAATAAATTATTTCAGTCAAACAAAAATTGAAAGCTGTACTTTTCAGGTAGCAGTTTACCTGGAGAATCACACAACAGAGGAGGCATCATCTTTTTTACCTGCACTGCCCACATGTCCTACCAAAGAAATACAATGATAGATTAATTTATCCCAAATACTTTAGGTTTAAAGTATGTCAATAGAAATATCTGTACACTTTTGTGATGGCTTTACTAGTACTGATGAAACCTGAGGCATAATCAATAATCACTATGCACAGGACTGGGGACAATTAAAAAAAGGAGTGATAAAATACTAAATAGGACTTTGCAAATTTCTGAAAGAAAACTTTCTATGTATATCTATCTTCTGTGACAACTTAAAAAAATGTTTCTACAGAGTGCTCAGGATGTCTGAAGTTCAAGAGTAGTAAAAGAATGTGTGTGTTTGTCACTCAGTCATATCCAACTCTTTGCAACCCCATGGAAAGTAGCCCACCAAGCTCCTCTGTCCATGGAATTCTCTAGGTAAGAATATTGGAGTGGATAGCCATTACCTTCTCTAGGGGATCTTCCTGAACCTGGGATCAAACCCAGGTCTCCTNCTGCAGTGATTTTGAACCCCCAAAATAAAGTCTGACACTGTTTCCACTGTTTCTCCATCTATTTCCCATGAAGTGATGGGACCGGATGCCATGATCTTTGTTTTCTGAATGTTGAGCTTTAAGCCACCTTTTTCACTCTCCACTTTCACTTTCATCAAGAGGCTTTTTAATTCATCTTAACTTTCTGCCATAAGGGTAGTGTCATATTCTTAGCTATCTATCTATCTATCTATCTATCTACCTATATTTTTTTTGGTAAGAAGAATGTTCCAATTTTTAGCCCATTTTTTCAATTGGAATGTTTCATTTCTTATTGTTGAGTTTTAAATGTTCTTTGCATGTATACTTTTTAGATNTTTCTGCCATAAGGGTAGTGTCATATTCTTAGCTATCTATCTATCTATCTATCTATCTACCTATATTTTTTTTGGTAAGAAGAATGTTCCAATTTTTAGCCCATTTTTTCAATTGGAATGTTTCATTTCTTATTGTTGAGTTTTAAATGTTCTTTGCATGTATACTTTTTAGATTTAAGAACTTGATCAGATGTGTGTTTTGCAAGTATTTTCTTCCAGTCTGTAGCTTATTTTATCAATCTCTTCTCTTGAAATGTAATTCACATTGTATATAATTCATCCAGTTAAAGTATGAATTTCAATGATTTTCTGGGTACACTATGGGTTTCTCTGGTGTTTTATGGGCTCCTCTGGTGTTTAAAAAATCAGTATGTAATGCAGGAGACCTGGGTTCAATCCCTAGGTTGGGTACACTATTAATTTTCTAAAATTTGGGTAGAATATATGTAGCATAAAAATTGCCATTTTAACATTTTAAAGTGTAAAATTTAGTGTCATTAATTTAATTCAAAGTATTGTGCAACTATCTGCAAAATTTTTCTCATCACCAAAGTAGAAANCTCATCCAGTTAAAGTATGAATTTCAATGATTTTCTGGGTACACTATGGGTTTCTCTGGTGTTTTATGGGCTCCTCTGGTGTTTAAAAAATCAGTATGTAATGCAGGAGACCTGGGTTCAATCCCTAGGTTGGGTACACTATTAATTTTCTAAAATTTGGGTAGAATATATGTAGCATAAAAATTGCCATTTTAACATTTTAAAGTGTAAAATTTAGTGTCATTAATTTAATTCAAAGTATTGTGCAACTATCTGCAAAATTTTTCTCATCACCAAAGTAGAAACTGTAACCATTAAGCAATAATTTCCCATCTTCATACCTTCAACTCCTGAGACCTTGAATCTAATTTCTGTTTCTATGAGCTCACCGGTTCTAGAAATTTGATATAAGTGGAAGCAAAAATACGTTCTTTCTATCTGGCTTATTTCACTTAGCATAATATTTTTTAAGTTCATCCATGCTGTGACATGTGTAGGAAATTCATTCCTTTTCGTAGCTGAATAGTATTTCACTGCATATGTATTCAAGATTTTGATTAGCCATTTATCTGTTAATGGACAGTCAGGTAGTTCTTTTTTTTTTTTTTTTTTCTTTTGTGAATAACA
Organism: Neotragus pygmaeus; assembly: GCA_006410875.1. Lineage (NCBI taxonomy): Eukaryota > Metazoa > Chordata > Mammalia > Artiodactyla > Bovidae > Neotragus > Neotragus pygmaeus. The sequence goes on along the minus strand of SJYV01017569.1, from coordinate 9,071 downwards.
TAGCAATGAATATTGGCACACAAGGATTAGTTAAAGTCCCTGTCTTCATTTCATTTGAATAAATACATCTAAGAGAGAGGAACTGTAGCATCACAGACAACATCATTTGTTTAGCTTTTTGAGGCTCTTACAAATTCTTTTCCATAGCAGCTACACTTCAATGCACAGGGTTCTAACTTCTTCACATTCTTGTCAATATTTGTTGTCTTTGGCTGGGTGTTTATGCCATTCCCCCCCCATGCATATGTTGAAGCTCTAACTCAAGGTGTGAATGTATTTGAAGAGGTGGATTTTAAGAAAGTAATTTGGGATAAACGAGGTCATAAGAGTTGAGCATTGAATCTATAGGAGGAGAGACATCAGAGCACTCTCTCTTTCTCACAGTCTTGCTCAATCTTGTTCACTCTCTTCCCACACATACATGAAAAAAAATGCCGTACGAACACAGAGTGAGATTGTGACCACATACAAGTCAAGAGAAGAGACCTCAGAGTGAAAACTACCTTGCTGACATCTTAATCTTATCTGTCCCAGTCCCCAGAGCAATAAGAAAATAAATTTCTGTTGTTTAAGCTACTCAGGGTATGGCATTTTAGTATGACAGCCCCAGTAAATAATATAGGTGAATGGTGCCAGAGAGGGGTGAGACTGTGACAAATACCTAAAATAAGTATGGGACTTTGAAGCTTATAATAGGTAAAGACAGGAAGAGTTTTGATGTGCATACTGGGATAAAGCTTAGATTTTCATGAAGAGGGTGTTGGTAGGAATATGGTTATTGAAGGTCATTCTGGAGAAATCATCAAAGGAAATGAAAAATTAGTCATGGAAATTAGAGAAAAAGCAGTACTTCGTACAAAACTTAGCTGAGTCATATTTTAATGTTGTACCAAAGTATAACTTGCAAAAAATGAAACTGGATATTTAGCTGAGGAGACTATTAATAATAGTGTTAAAGGGGAATGCACCTGTGACAAATTGGATTTTGTAAGATGGAAATATCCATGCACTGAGGAAAGACTAGTTTCTTTAATAGATAGTGCTTGATTTCCACCAACACAGGAGTGAAGTTGGACCCTTATATTACACCATATGTAAAGATTAACCCCCAAAGTGAAACAAAAAGCTAAATGGGAGGCAAAATTTAAACTCTTTAGAAGAATGATTATGGATAAACCTTCAGGATCTCAGATTTGGCAACAGTTTCTTACATATAATCCAAAAATAAGAGCAGCAAAATAGACAAATTGAACTTCATCAAACTTAAAATTTTGTGCATCAAAGGACATTAGTAAGAAAGTGAAACTAAGCTTCAAAGGTGATACTACTTTAAGCTTAGCTTACAGAATGGGAGACTGTATTTTCGAATTGCATGTTTATGAGATTAGTTCAGGTCAATTCAGTTGCTCTTTATGACCCCATATAGCATGCCAAGCTTCCCTGTCCAACACCAACTGCCAGAGCTTGCTCAAAATCATGTCAGTGATGCCATCCAACCATCTCATCCTCTGTTGTCCACTTCTCCTCCTGCCTTCAAGCTTTTCCAGCTTCAGAGTCTTTTCCAATGACCCAACTCTTAGCATCAGGTAGCCAAAGTATTGGAACTCCAGCTTCAGCATCAGCCCTTTCAATGAATACTCAGGACTGATTTTGTTGAGTATTAACTGGTTTGATCTCCTTGCAGTCCAAGGGACTCTCAAGAGTCTTCTTCAACACCACAGTTTAAAAGCATCAATTCTTCAGTTCTCAGTCTGCTTTAAGATCCAACTCTCACATCCATCAGGACTACTGGAAAAACCATAGGTTTGACTAGACACACATTTGTCTGCAAAGTAATGTCTCTGCTTTTTAAAATGCTGTCTAGGTTGGTCATAGCTTTTCTTCGAAGGAGTAAGTGTCTTTTAATTTCATGGCTGAAGTCACCATCTGCAGTAATTTTGGAGTCCAAGAAAATGAAGTCTGTCACTTTTTCCATTGTTTTCCCATCTGTTTGCCATGAAGTGAGGGACCAAATGTCATTGCCATGATCTTAGTTTTTTGAATGTTGTTTTAAACCAACTTTTTCACTCTCCTCTTTCACTTTTACCAACAGGCTCTTTACTTCCTCTTCACTTTTTGTCATAAGGGTGGTGTCATCTGTATATCTGAGGTTATTGATATTTCTCCCAGCAATCTTGATTCCAGCTTGTCCTTCCTTATCACCCTGGCATTCTATATGTTGTACTTTGCAAAGAAAGATGGCAATATAATCAATAGAGAAATGCAAAACAGACCAATAACGTGATACTACTTTAAGCTTAGTAAAATGGCTCTCATTTTTTAATGTAAAATAATTATTTTAATTGTCCATGGCTGGCATAACAAAACATCATTGACTAGTTGGCTTAAACAACAGAAATGATATCTCACAGTTCAAGAGGCTGAGAATTCCAAGGCCAAACTGCTAACAGGTAGGTTTCTTTTGAAGACTTTGCCTCTTGGCTTGTAGGTGATCACCATATCATTGTATCATAGTTTTCATAATCTTAGTCTTTCGCCTCCTTGGTTAAATTTATTTCCAAGTATTTATTCTCTGTGACGGAGAAGGCAACGATACCCACTCCAGTACTCTTGCTTGGAAAATCCCGTGGAAGGAGGAGTCTGGTAGGCTGCAGTCCATGGGGTCACTGAGGGTCGGACACGACTGAGCATCTTCACTTTCACGCATTGGAGAAGGAAATGGCAACCCACTCCAGTGTTCTTGCCTGGAGAATTCCAGGGACAGGGGAGCCTGGTGGGCTGCCGTCTATGGGATCTCAGAGTCGGACACGACTGAAGTGACTTAGCAGGAGCATTCTCTGTGATGTGATTTTGACGGAACTTTTCTTTTTGCTTTCTCTTTCTGGTAGTTTATTATCACTGTTTAGAAAAGCAATAGATTCTGTATGTTAATATTATATCTTGCAAATTTTCTGATATCCTATATTTATTTTAACAGTGTTTGGTTGGAAGCTTTAGAATTTTCTGTATATATATAGCATATCATCTGCAAATGGTGACAGTTTTATGTCTTCCTTTAATGTTAACATTATAGGAAGAGTAAGAAGTAGTTTCTCTTCTTGTGACTTTTGAAAATATTTGAGAAGTTTGCTTGTAATTCTTCTTTAAATATTTGGTAGAATTTGCAAATGAAGACACCCGCTTCTGAGATTTTTGTTAGTAGTGAGATTTTTGATTACTGATTCAATCTATGTATTTTTCTATGATTTTCTGCTTCTTTTTGAGTCAGCTTAGAAAATTTTGCACTTTCTAGGAAATTCATTTCATCCATATAATCTGTGTATATGAAGTGGTTCATAATTATCTTTAATAGTTTTTATTTGTACGGTCATTATGAATGTGTTGTTCAGTCACTAAGTCATGCACAAGCCTTTTGCGACCCCAGGGACTGCAGCATGTTAGGCTTCCCTGTCCTTCATTGTCTATTGGAGTATGCTCAAACTAATATCCAAAGAGTCAGTGATGCCATCCAAATATCTCAATCTCTGTTGCCTTCTCCTACCCTCAATCTTTCCCAACATCAGTATTTTCCAGTGAGTCAGCTCTTTGCATCAGGTGGCCTAAGGATTGGAGCTTTAGCTTCAGCATCAGTCCTTCCAATGAATAATCAAGGTTGATTACCTTTAAGATTGACTAGTTTCATCTCCTTGCAGTCCAAGAGACTCTCCAGAATCTTCTCCAGTGCCACAGTTCAAAAGCATCATCATTCAGCATTCAGCCTTGCTTATGGTCCAACTTTCACATCCATACATGGTTACTGGAAAAACCATAGCTTTGACTATAAGGACCTTGCTGGCAAAGTAACGTCTCTACTTTTTAACACCACTTCAGTATTCTTGCCTGAAGAACCCCATGAACAGTGTGCACTGCATTAGTGATTTTCAAATATGACTGTAATCAGCATTATTTGGAGAGATGATAAAATATTCAATATTTTTGAGGTGGAAGTTGAGAAATCTGCATTTTTTAGAACAGATAAAATAATTGAATGCAGTTGGGTTTCAAAACGATTATGTACTTTACAATTAGTTTACAGTTAGAGATTTCGTTCATCTCAGTTCTTGAACCAGAGAAGGCAATTGCAACCCACTCCAGTACTCTTGCCTGGAAAATCCCATGGATGGAAGAGCCTGGTAGGCTGCAGTCCATGGGGTCGCTAAGAGTCGGACATGACTGAGCGACTTCACTTTCACTTTTCACTTTCATGCATTGGAGAAGGAAATGGCAACCCACTCCAGTGTTTTTGCCTAGAGAATCCTAGGGATGGGGGAGCCTGGTGGGCTGCTGTCTATGGGGTCACACAGAGTCAGACACAACTGAAGTGACTTAACAGCAGCAGCAGTTCTTGAACATCTTTATCTGTCTTTGATGATTTTTCATACAAAGATAATACAGTTTGTTTGAGATAAAAATGCTCTGACGTGAAATTGTTTCACTTCACATCACTGTTCTGACACTTATTTAGTTTAATTTGCTCCAAATAAAATTACAAGTCATTTTAGTTTTCAGAAAATCACTGTTCATGTTAAGTTAAGTGCCCTTTAAAGTCCAGACATTTTCTTCTATGAGTCCCATATAAAATCCCGATGTGGTTAATCTTGGTTTGCCACCCTCCAGCTCTCACCTTTGTCTGCTTTAGTCTGCACTATGTGAACTTGACCTGAACAAACTACAGCACTAAGGTTGCCATGCTCTCCAGAGAGCAAAAAGGAGGAGAGAATTGAGAAGTTGAGGCATTGATTCCCTTTCTGTCTTTTGTTTGTTTGTTCTAGCAGCAACGGTGTTTCTTTAGGTACATAACTCTGAATGGCAGCATTTCTTCCATGTCTCTGAGCCTTTTTTGGTAAAATTGACCACTTCATTTTTACATTCAGACCAAGGGTTGGTAACAGCTTCTAGTAGTTACTAATACCTGGAATCCCAAATGTCTCTTCTTGCTTTTTGGCTGAGTCTTTCTACAATTGTAAAAAAAAGAAAAGAAAAATAAACAAACAAACCCCAACAACAACAAACCAAAAAGCCTTCACTGAATTCTTTGAACTGAAGTGCTGTATATTTCCTTAATGAAAATCCTACTCATGCAATCTCTGGTGGCTGCCTGTTGCATTTAAATAAACTATGAACATTGATTTTGCCCCTGAATTCCTTACATGTTTGGACCTTGAGCATCCTTCCCACCTGTTCATATTGTATTCTCCCCATCATCTTCTGCTTTCCAGGTANGACTCTACACATGGACATCACCAGATGGTCAAAACCAAAATCAGATTGATTATATTCTTTGCAGCCAAAGGTGGAGAAGTTCTATACAGTCGGCAAAAATAAGACCAGGAGCTGACTGGCTCTGGTCATGAACTCCTTATTCTCAATTACAGCAGAACTATTTAAAATCTTAAAAGACATTGCCGTTAAAGTGCTGCACTCAATATGTCAGCAAATTTGGAAAATTCACCAGTGTCCATAGGACTGGAAAAAGTCAGTTTTCATTCCAATCTCAGAAAATGGAAATGCCAAAGAATGTTAAAACTACTGCGCAATTGTGCTCATTTTACATGCTAGCAAGGTAATTCTCAAAATCCTGCAAGCTAGGTTTCAGCAGTATGTAAACTGAGAACTCCAAGATGTATAAGCTGGGTTTCAAAAAGGCAGAGGAACCAGAGATCAAATTGCTAACATTCATTGGATTATTAAAAAAAAAAAAAAAGCAAAGAATTCCAGAAAAAAATCTGGTTCTGCTTCATTGACTATGCTAAAGCTTTTGACTGTGTGAATCACTGTGAAAATTGACTGTGAAAATTTCTTAAACACATAGGAATACCAGACCACCTTGCCTCTCTTCTGAGACACCTATATGCGAGTCAAGAAACAACACTTAGTACTGGATGTGGAAGAACTTGGTTCAAATTGGGAAAGGAATGTGTCAAGGCTGTATATTGTCACTGTGTTCATTTAACCCCAATTCATGCGAATTGACAGGCTGTATGAATCACAAGCTGGAGTCAAGATTGTCAGGAGAAATATCAACAACCNAATATTCAAAGATGTGTATAAGAGACAGTTGTCACTGTGTTCATTTAACCCCAATTCATGCGAATTGACAGGCTGTATGAATCACAAGCTGGAGTCAAGATTGTCAGGAGAAATATCAACAACCTCAGATATGCAGATCATACCACTCTAATGTCAGAAGGTGAAGAGGGACTAAAGAACCTCTTGCTGAGGGTGAAAGAGGTGATAAAGCTGGCTTGAAAGTAGCATTAAAAAAACTAAGATCATGGAATCGAGTCCCATCACTTCATGGCAAATAAAAGGGGAAAAAGTGAAAGCAGTGACAGATTTACTTTTCTTGGGCTCCAAAATCACTGTAGAAAGTGATTTCAGCCAGGAAATTAAATGATGCTTGCTCCTTGAAAGAAAAGCTATGACAGATCTAGATAGGAAAAAAGCAGAGACCTCACTTTGAAGACAAGTTCCATATGATCAGAGCTATGGTTTTTCCAGTAGTCATTCAGAGATGTGAGAGTTGGATCACAAAGAAGGCTGAGTGCAGAAGAATTGATGCTTTCAAATAGTGGTACTTGAGAAGACTCTTGATAATCCCTTGGACTGCATGGAGATCAAAGTGTTAATCTTAAAGGAAATCAATCCTGAATATTCATTGGCAGGTCTGTTGCTGAAGTTGAAGCTCCTATACTATGGCCTACATTTGCAAAGCACTGACTCATTGAAAAACACATTGATGCTTGGAAAGACTGAAGACAAAATGCAAAGAATGTGGCAGAGGATGAGATGATTAGAGTGTATCACAGACTCAATGGACATCAATTTGAGCAAATACCATGAGATAGTGGAAGACATAGGAGCCTGGTGTGTCACAGTCCATGGACTTGCAAAGAGTTGGACACTACTTGTGGATGGAACAACAGCAATATCATTTTATTAATTCTATCAAAGAAAGCACCTAAATTAGTTTGGCCAAAAAAAAATTTTTTTTCTGAGCCCATATTGATTGTAGTGATCACCTCCTTTTTACTAAAGGCTGACATTTCACTTGTTTCTAGGTTCAAATTACAATCATGCCTATGCAATTCACAGATATTTTTAAAGGCACACAATTTTGAAAGACAGTATTTAAAGATGAGAGATCTATTCAATTAATATAAATAATTGAAAATTACTTTATATATGCATGCATTTACAGTAAGCTTATAGTATACATCTCAGTTCAGTTCAGTCGCTCAGTCATGTCTGACTATTTGCGACCCCATGAATCACAGCATGCCAGGCCTCCCTGTCCATCACCATCTCCCGGAGTTTGCTCAGACTCACGTCCATCAAGCCCGTGATGCCATCCAGCCATCTCATCCTCGGTCTTCCCCTTCTCCTCCTGCCCCTAATCCCTCCCAGCANCAAGAGACTCTGTATTCATGTATTATGTCAATCAATTGTAATATGTTGACTGTCCAAACTGATGATGCTTAGATTTATTGTGTGCTTATTTATTTAGATTATGAGAAAGAGCCAGCCTCCACATGTTGAAATGTTTTCCTCTGCTTCAACTGTTTCTTGCTGTCAGAAACAAAACTAACTTTAAGACAAAATTAACAAAGGCCACTTATTCATAAATTTGTAATAAAGAAACCCATATACCATCACTTTTGTTTCAGCAATGTCTCAAAATCATCTGAANTGGATTTATTGACCTATGGGTGTGCTTATTTATTTAGATTATGAAAAAGAGCCAGCCTCCACATGTTGAAATGTTTTCCTCTGCTTCAACTGTTTCTTGCTGTCGAAACAAAACTAACTTTAAGACAAAATTAACAAAGGCCACTTATTCATAAATTTGTGATAAAGAAACCCATATACCATCACTTTTGTTTCAGCAATGTCTCAAAATCATCTGAACGTGGAGTTAATTGTGTAAGGTACAAAAGGGAATTGTGGAAGGGCAAGCATTTTATTAAGTTGGGATTTTAGAAAGTTGGGAATTTTTCCAATTGGTCTTTAGATACATTTGTCAGTCAGGTGGCTACAAGGGGGGAAGAAAATTGTTTGGAAACAATTTGGAACAAGAAAGTTTATTAAATATCAGGGTCAGAAGATTCTGTATGACCAGCCATTTTTGAAACAAGTGGAGTTGATGGAAGGCTCTTTGTCATCACGCTGTCACAATAGTGCATCTGGGGAGTGGAGGCTGTGGCAGGAAGTTTCTCATTGCTCCTGTATGTGCTTTTTGCAAGACATGAAACCTTTCACTTGAACTACCCCTTCAAAGTTCTGACTACATTTTGAGTCCCCTTTTAGCATTTAGTCTATGGTTAAATATATTTTCAACCCAAAATGACAACCAGATTTTCAAGTTGCCATTTCACAAAGAAAGATCATGAACTTTAGTGAGTGGCTTAATTTCACATTGCTAAGGAAAAGGGAGGCTGGATTCGAATCTAGGTCTCTTTTGTTCCAAAACTCAAAAGCCTTCCCTGCTGCCAAGTTTTGTCTTTTTCCCAAGTCAAAGGGAAATAATGNAAAGAAAGATCATGAACTTTAGTGAGTGGCTTAATTTCACATTGCTAAGGAAAAGGGAGGCTGGATTCGAATCTAGGTCTCTTTTGTTCCAAAACTCAAAAGCCTTCCCTGCTGCCAAGTTTTGTCTTTTTCCCAAGTCAAAGGGAAATAATGGATGGGGAACTTTTGAGCCAGAAAATTACTTCCTTACATTTCAGTGAAAGAGCCTGTGGCCCAGGAGAAAAAATGGACTTGCTATAGTGCATGCAGCTAATTAATGACAGATCACAGAGCTAATAATGGGGAAGATTAATACTGAATTCCCAGGCTCCCAGACTCATCCACTGCAGCTCTTTCTATTATGAGCTGTGTGACTTTCTTGAGGTTGTGAATGAAGTTGTCATATGTCACAATATATTGCTTTAACTTTGCTGGCCAAAAACACAGTGCAATAGGATTATAATGGTAACCTACCTCACCAGGTTATTATTAAGAAGATTAAATTAAAAATTAATATAGGTAAA
>SJYV01017568.1:0-16345 GCA_006410875.1 Neotragus pygmaeus | reverse complement strand
AATTTTTGGTGGGGAGGACACTGAAGTCTATACAGAAACAGAAACGTAATATTGTCCACATGCAACATGTAAGCTATTATATACCAATGTTACCTGAATAAAAAATAAATTTAGAAAGTAATTTAAAAACATTTATTTTGCCCCCAGGCTCTTTAGTTAGGGCTTCTAACTTCTTCAAACTCCTGAAAATATCAAAGTGTGACTAAATGATTATAAACAATATAAATAATAAAACTTTATTATTAAGTTGAATATAAATTTCTTATTGGTATAATTACATATAAATTTTATTTATAGTGTGTATATATAGGTAAACTGCTTATTTAGGCAGGTTTCTTTAATGAAACAAACAATTTTCAAAAGTTAACATTGCCCTCTGGTGAACTAGTTACGACGACCATGTAAACTGCATGGCACAAAATTAAAATGGTACCTTGACAGTTACCTAAGAAAATTTAGAAGCTAAGTCAATTTTTAGTAATTCAATTTTTTTTAATAAAAAGCAACACCTGTGTCTCATCTTACTAGATCAACCAACAGAGGACATTTATGGAAGGAGGGGTACTAAATTATCTTAATTCTAGCTATGTGACAAGGGTTCTGGAAGTAATCATTTTCCTTTTCATTTCATTCAACACATCAAGATTTGATTTCTTGTATATTTCTTTCTTTTCAATGCAGGCGGGGAAAAATGAACACTTCTTTCTCCATTCATTATCCAAAACAAGTATTTTCAGACAAAGCACAAACATTTTGTGCTGTGTTAAAAATCATAGTTCTCTGCATCTATTCATAAATGTCTATATATGTTTTTCTTCAACTCAAACCTTGATTACATAATATATACTTATAAGGTTATATATAGCAATGTTGTGTAATAAAGTTTATATTATAAACAGATTTATAAAAGGTTATTTCCAGTAATGTGAGATATGCTCCTTTTGTCTGTAATGCTTTTACTATTTTAAGTACTGGTTAATGCATTTTCTGCAGTGATAATAATACGCTTATAGGCCCGATGATCAGCATTAATCCCAGTCATGAAACCACAATCTAAAGGTCAACTGTCAGTAAAATTGTCATCAGTTGTCAAGGGTCAATAAAATAGGCTCTAAATTTGTCTGCTATCTCACTGATATGTTCTCAGAAAAGTTCTCAGAAGCATGATGGTCTAGAAAATTGTTTTGTCATTTAATTGTATTTAATAATTACATAATACATCACTGTTAAAGTAGTCAAATCTTAAATCATCATAAAGAACATCATTGACTGGGGTTTGTTTTCTTGATTTTGGATAAGTCAGGGTCTCTTATTGTATATCTTTATTTTACTGGTATTCTTAAGAACTCAAATTTTTTTTAAAGTTCTCATTACTTTCTCATTTTTGTTTTGGAGAATTCTTTATTGCTATCCAGATTAAATGTGTTATATTACAAAATACTATTCATATATGTAATATCATATTTGTTGACAAAACATACTTTAAAAAATAATGCCCACTGCTATTCTTGTTACCTACCAAATGTGCTTTCATGTTATAAAACTATGATTTAATACATTTGTGATGTCACATCTTAAAAAAAAAAACAGAAAACATGAACTACAATATCATGTTTGTGCATAGCTTTTAAATAATTGGGGATTTTATGTCTTTATTAACAAAGTCTCATTAGGTTAACAGATTTTTGGTACCCTTTAAGTAAAATTGGCTTTTGCCTGCAAAATTACTCAGTACTTTACTTCATATTACATGACTGTGTCTCTAGGTATGGCAGTCTGGACTTAAGTCTTGCACTTTACAAAATAAAATGTGACCTTAGTCTTCATAATTTTTGATAGGTACAATTGAAATACTGGTTCAGTAAACGTTTTCTGCAATAATATAAATTTCAATACATATTATCAAACATTCTCTTTTCAGAGCATCAACTCTTCATTACTGTAGGATTATAAAATTTATAATCAGATTGAATCATCAACAGTTTATAAGACAATAACAATTTTAGTGTTAATAAATAAGTTAAACTGTTTAGAGAAAATAGCCTTGCAAGGAAAATACACCCATGGAACAACTATTGTTCACACTTACCAGTTCTTCCTGAAGTTGGGAAATTAGTTCATCCTTCTCTTTCAGCTGCAGCTTCAGCATTGAGCATTCATCTTTCATTATATCCTATAAAAACATCAAAGAGACAGCATAATAGACTTAGCCCTTTCCCTTCACTCTTGATAAGAAAGGTCAGTTGCACGCAGTGGGAGGTAACTGCATATAACTAATAAAACAAAGTTCCTCTACAATCTGATGTTTTCCATAATATACTCTGTTTCAAAACAAACTAATGTATTCAAAGATATTATGCTATATATGATATATATGCACATTTTTCTGACAGATAACAAAATGGACAAAGGGAAACGGGACAACAACAGAAATCAGGGATTCATCCTAAATTCTGTCCTATTCTTGTGCATACATAATCAGTGGGATAAAAATAATTATACTTCAAAAGAGATACTTTACCATTTTTTCCTGTTATGATTAAATATTCATTCTCAAATGAATGGCTGTATTATGGCCTTTAATGATAGCTCTGTAACATTTTTTCCCTTTCATTAGAGCTCTGTCTTTGAGTATTTAACCTTGTCACTCTGCATGAACCCTCAGTCACAGCCTCCATGCATACAGTACACCCACATCTATGACCTCTATTATCCTACACTGGAAATTCACAAATACTTAATCTAAACCTATCTTCCAAACTTCAGCCCACAAATAAAATTATTTACTGAGCATACACTCAACATCCTATGGACATTCTGACTCAAATTTCATGATCTTCCTATTTCAAAAGTTATTTCCATGTATTCCTATCATTATCTTATTTCTAAAAATAGCCAGAAAAGCATCCCATACTCTCAGCTCATACACAATCTGATCCCAGTCTGGTACCCGATTCTTTGATCTCANTTCGGTAAAACGTGAGATAGTTGGATGGCATCACTGACTCAATGGACATGAGTTTGAGTCAACTCCTGGAGTTGGTGATGGACAGGGAGGCCTGGTGTGCTGTAGTCCATGGGGTCACAGAGAGTCGGACATGACTGAGCAACTGAACTGAACTGACTGAATGTGAAGGAGAGGTAATTTGTGGAAAAAATGACTTGTGTAATATGTAAGCATAGATAGTAATATCTTCTATGTGATTTAAGTCTTGTGTTTTCACTGTGTATCTGTTAACCAAAGGGCAATGCATTGGTCAAGTTATTCTTTTTTGAGCTGGCCCGCTCTATGCATTTTCAAAAGGCAAGCAAGTGCTTTCTACCCAGAGGTACCCAGTATCTCTGAGGACATATGGATAGATGCCTATACATATATTTTGTTGTTAAAAATAGCTTTAGGATGATGCCATTCACCAAGATACGTTAGGCAGGCACAGCTAAAGCATAAACCTCCATTATAGTAATCATCTTAGGATTCAGCCACATTGGCTTCTTCAGTTGTACAGATAAAATTACAATATTTAATGTTACCTCAAGGCCTTAATTTAGGCATTGTAAACTTTTCGTTTCCACGCTGGAGAAGGCATCGGTAATAACTTTAAAATACCCATGAGTTTCCCTCTGCTCATTTATCTCCCAGATCTGTACTTCATGTTTTCTTTCATTGACATCCTTTTGCTTCTGTGAATTGACTTCTGAGATTAATAAATCCTTAAAATCAGAGAAAAATGAAAATTTGTCTCCTTGAGAACGGGTGTGAATAATTTTTTAGGAGAGAGAAGTGAAAAGATACAGTTATTGTTTTGTAAAGCTAGCGGCAGCTTATGCTGGCCATAAAGGAGAGTTGGTGTGATGCTTTATCAAACTAAAAGTTTTGTCTTTGCTTTTCCTGTGCATTTAGAAAGTGTGTTCATCTGTTTTTGAACACCACCAGAATTTTTATAAGCATGAAAAACATAGCCCAAAACTATCAAACCCTTAATTGCAGTTGAAACAAGCTGTAGGAAAGACAAGACAGATTATGTATACAATGAACATTCTTTGCTCTGTANGAAAGTGTGTTCATCTGTTTTTGAACACCACCAGAATTTTTATAAGCATGAAAAACATAGCCCAAAACTATCAAACCCTTAATTGCAGTTGAAACAAGCTGTAGGAAAGACAAGACAGATTATGTATACAATGAACATTCTTTGCTCTGTAACATTAGTAGAAGAGAACAAACACCTTGAGATGTCACCAATTTTGATCAAATCTTTCCTTGGGGAATGCATACAGGAGCAGTCCCATTAGTTTGCATGAAGTGTGAATTGAATTCCTTAAAAAGGACAATGGGAATCTAGGCAGTAGTTCTCTGCTTGTGTATCACACAACAGACTGCTTAAACACTATCCCAATCTGCTTCTAGTTGACTTCCAGTGCCCCAAAGATGGGAATGTTCAAGAGAATTCTTGAAGATGATGTTTCTTATGTGATTTAGCTTCTGCCAAAGGGATCTGTATGTGTACACACACAGGAGATCAGCAAGGCAAAAGCAAGTACCACATGGCACAGTCCAGCAATTCTTTTGATAGGTTGTGATGATGAAGTCATTTGACTCTTCTGAGGCATGTGTGGAGAAGTTTTAATGTCCAGTCCTAGCTTCATTGGTGCCAAGTAGAGAGCAGTAGCCAAAACCTCTAGGATTTGTCCTGGGATACTCCTGTGATGTGATTGGAATTTCTTTTGCTGGGATGGCTATTGGCTATGTGTCATCCAAACTCATTTGCTCAGGTCCTTCCCAAACTTCTTAAAACCTTTGGCATCTACGGGCTAGAAGGAAAATTGAGCACCCAGGACACCTTTCTAAGAAGGATTCTATGAAGAAAAGGGGGTACAGTGAACATGAATATAAATATTTTAAAAAGGTGAAAGTGCATTTTCCATATACTTCTCTACCTCACCCTAAACTCCATGTGCCATTGCCCTCTGCTCTTGTCTGTGGATCTGTCTCTAGTGCTCATGTCTTACATCCACAAGCTACTTGAAGTCCTTTAAGTAGTATCTGGGCTCCACTTCTATCTATGTGACCTTTGGCTTGTCATCAGCCCTCCTGAGCCCACATTATAATACTTCACTTTCCCTGTTCATATCTAGATATAATTATGTTATTTCTATTAAATGAATCAGTTAAAACACATAGGAAATTAATTTTTTTAGTTGCCCTGCTATATCAAAACAGAGTTCACTCAACCATCTTGCACATCTGTGTCCACACATGCATGTGTGCACACAGACACATAAACACACACGTCTGACTGTGTGGGTTCCTTGGTTGTCTGTTGAGGCTGATGTAAATTGTATTTGAAACCTGTAACTTGGAAGTACTTGCTAATCCCTGGCCCCTTATCACTGGTTTCAGGAAAAGCCAATAATCACCTTGAGTATTTGTTTACCACAGAGGCTCTTATAAAGGAGCCAATGAAGGAATGATGAGAAGACCAGAGGAGAAGCAAGGAATCTGATAGAGACATGATCTCTGTGTGTGTTAATGTATGCGCATGCACATATGTGTGAAAGATGCTTCAGTCTCCTTTGATTTGATGGCACATCAGGATAATTCATATTAAGATATCCATTAAAAAAATTATATATTTGGCCATGCTGGGCGTTAGCTGTGGCATGCGGACTCTTAATTGTGGCATGTGGAATCTAGTTCCCTGACCAGGGATCAAACCTGGGCCACTGCATTGGGAGTGCAGAGTCTTAGCCAGTGGACCACCAAGGAGGTCTCTGCTTTTGTCTGAGCTGATTCATTATATATGAATTCATATGACTATGTATGGGGAAGGTATGGTGTTTTACAATGTCAAAATAGAAGGAACTTTAAAAAATAAAGCAGATATTATTTATTCTTAAAGTGTTTTCAGAAAGGCAAGAGAAAGGTTTTATCTCATTGTCAGTGATTTTAAAATAGAGTTGAAATATAATTGCCAAGGGAGAGGAATCCACAGTATACTGCTGGAGAGTCAGCCATCTATAGAGACTATGGTGACTATGCAGGGAGGTCTGTTATCAGTCTAGATTTTTAAAAATCATTTCCAAAATTAAAGTGGGTTATAGAAGAAACAAGAACCATAATTACATACTATGATTTTTTTTAAATTTTAAGTATCATGGTACTAAAAGCATAGCAAGTAGGATGAAAATGAATAAGAGGCAAGTAAACAAAGAGATATCTAAGGAATAAGGGATACCAAGCTGCTTTAGATGAATGAACCTATTTTCAGAACTAGATGAATTACCTACAAAGATATAGGAACAGGTGTTTGTATATGATAAAAATATATGGAACCTTTCTGAGAATTGTGTAAAAACTGTGTCTAACAGTCTCCAGTCACAGAATGCATATGTTACCAATGACTATAAAACTAATTCTTGCTTGTTGAAATTGCCAAATAGATTGTTAATAGATTGCTATTGAGCACTTAGTAAACAAAATAATGATTACTAAGAGATGGCATAGATTCCTTAACACTAAGAAATGGCAAATTCATCTTTTTGCATTTTTTACTTTGAATTGTAAGTGAAAGATAAGGAAAAAAGTCCATAGACATAATGTATTTTGATTTAATTAATATATTTAAAAAATATTTTGTGGCATTTATAGAGAAAAATGGAGAAATGTAGATTGGATGATATTCAGCAAAACGGATTTACAGTTTATCAAATCATTTTAGCTCCTACCCCCACCCCATGCACAGTCCTTATTTCAAAACAAATAAACTGTGCAATATCTCTGCTCTTGGTCTTGTCCTACTCAACATTTTAATGATATGTATAATGACACAGAAGGCATACTTATCAAATTTGCAGATGACATAAAGCTTGGAGCAATAGCTAATACACTGAGTAACTGAATCTTAATTCAAAACAATCTTGACAGGCTGGAACTCTGGCCAAAGCTAACAAGATGAAGTTTAATAGATATAAATGTTAAGTCCTGTGTTTAGGTTCAAAAAAATCCAACTGTACAAATACTGGATGAGAGGAAATTTGGCTTAGAAGCCATTTCTGTGGGGCGAAAAGTCAGTTATTTTTTGGCTTATAATCTCAATGTGAGCCTCCAACTTCCATTGGTAGAAGCCAATTGATTGAAAAAGTATTTGTTATAGCCCTACTAAGTGCCAACTACATTCATTATATTATTTAACTCTTATATTAGTATCTTTCCAAGATAGTTATACTTATTCCTAGTTTACAGATAAAAAACCAAATTAATTTGTTCATCTGTATGCCACTACGAAATGTTAGAACTGCAATTCAAACCACTCCTATTTCAGGTTCAGCATAGACCTCTTGGATCATAATCAGAATTTGCATTTTAACTGGATCCTGAGGGGAACTGTCTGCACAGTAAGACTTGAGAAGTACACTTGCCTCAAGTTAGCATTATAGAGACAAAAAGTAACATCATTTGGGGGAGAAGGCTGGCTGGTTGGCTGGTGGCTTGAGTGGACCTCATGGGATGGCATTATTATTCTTTTTTATTTTATCACATTTGTAAGTAACCATGTCTGCACTGGTTAGATAATATCTGAGAAATCCTCCTAATTTTCATATGCCAGATTTTAAGATGGAGTGCTAATAAACTGGCAGGTCCAGGAGACAGAATTAAGTAATGAGAGATTTTATAAACCAATCCTAAGAAGAAATGAAGAAATCATGAATATACAACTTTGAGAGATATCTTAGATAAGGTAGGATCATTTTTTAAAAGTATTTTGGGGGCCATGTCTTTAGGAGAAAAGAGTGTTAACAGTTCAGTGATTCATCTTTTCCATTTTTTGTTTCACCAAATATTTATTGAGTACCTACTGTGCACATGGCATTGAAATATGCCTATCATTAAAATATTAAGTAGGATAAGACCAAGAGCAGATATATTTCTATTTTTTATTTGTTAGAATAAAGAGAGAAAGACTGCACATGGGTGTTGGTAAGGAGCTAGGCATTAAGATTCCTGTTGTGGGGACTTCCCTGGTGATTCAGTGTTTAAGACTCAGAGCTTTCACTTGCAGGGGGTGCAGGTTTGATCCCTGGTTGGGGAACTAAGATCCTGCATGTCATACAGTGCAGCCAAAATAAATAAATAAAAGATTACTATGTGTGAGTAAGAAAAAGAAAGTGGCTGTCCTAAAGTAGGTAACAATACAGTGATAACATGGTACATAGTTTACTAAGTATACAGATAATATTCATTAAGTAAACATTTGCCAATATTATTTCAGAAACTTCTAAGTAACCTACAGATAATAGACTTGGGGGAAGCTAGTTTAGTTTGAAAGCATCAAGTGGTCAGGAAAGGGCTTTGAGCTAAAGTCTGAGTGACAACATGGCCCTAGCCATATGATGAGCTAATGGAAGAGCATTCCAGGTAAAAGGAAGAGTAGATGCAAAGACTGTGAGGAAGGAGTGAGCGTCTAGGATGGTATGAAATGGGGACCATGAGGATGAAAAGGCCAGATGTCCAAAGGTAGATTGTGATTCACAGGTTTTGGAGGACCTTCCTACCAATGGTAACATACAGCAATGAAAGGGAGAGTGAGCCCCTCATCACACATACATTCCCATGCAGGCCGGGTGACTCATCAGGGAAGATACAGAGAAGAATTTTACAAGTAAGACATTGGAGGGGATGTTCTCCAAGTCTTAACCATCCTAAAAATCACATCGGATGGTAAAGAAGTATTTTTGTTCCTTATCGTTATAGCTCTTCCTAGAAAAGAAAACAAATTGCTATTTTAAATATTTATTTTTATTTATTTATTTGTCTGTGGTGGTTCTTAGCTGTGGTGCATGGGATCTTTAATTGAGGCATGCGAACTCTTAGTTGTGACATGTGGGGTCTTGTTCTCTGACCAGGGATCGAACCCAGGCCTCCTGCATTGGGAGCACAGTCTTAGCCACTGGATCACCAGGAAGTCCCCCAAAGTTGCTATTTTAAAATGTCTTTATTATTATCTTTATTAGTAGTATTTATCTCTCTCCCCCCATCCCCTCTCATAATTGCAAGTATAAATCAACCCCAGGGTAAATTGTGGCTGCAATTAAAATGGTATATTAGCTTAATCACAAATAAATAGCCCCTCTGCTGTTATCTCAAGATGGAATGTATGTGATTATGGCTACAGTACCTTTTCTCCTCTGTGCCACTCTCAGCTATGGAGGCAGGCTGAAAAGTAACTGATTGGTTACCATGGTTTCCAAATGGAGGCAATGTAGCATGTAATTATTGCATACAGCTATCATTACTAAATTTTGTATGGCATTTTGATGTAATTCAATAAATAATTTGAGTCATAGCTCTAGAAGGAGGTGCAACTGCTTAAAGGGTAATGTTTTAGGGAAAATTACACAAACTATTTGTACACAGCTGTGAGGGGCGCCGAGGAGTAAAATTTGGTACCGGTTCTAATTGCTTTGCTCCTATCGCAAGAAAAATTGGATAAATGAGGTTTCAAGTCTGCTTTGATAGGTAAAGTAGTGTTGATTCAGGTAAGAAATGAAGTAAAACCCTTCATTTGGTTTTTAGCATGGTACTTAGTGAATCTTATTTTCCTGGGTTTGTACTTTAACAATGAAATAAAAACACATGCTTTGTGAAACATATAATAAAGAAGAGAGAGAGAGACTTTCTAACCAGTCTCCCATCTCCTCCCTCCCTACAGATTCCAGAGCAAGTTTCCCCAATTTGTCACCGAGTGCTAACTAATTAAGGATTGTCACTTTCCTGGCCTTCTCTCAGTGCTATGCTCACTACAGCATATAAATGTGGGTGTGAGGGTAATCCTTCATTATATATTCAAGGGAACTGCCAAGTGTTTCCATTTGTATTGTTATCATTTGAAGATAAATCATTCTAATTTATTTTAATAAAAGGCAAACAGACATGTATCTGTGTTAATCTGCTTTATGTCTTTGATAACCTGCATTCTTAATCGATTTTCCCAATCACTTACTTTCTGTATTACTTTGTGAGGAAGCCAAATGCTTAACTAGGTCACAAATTGGTACCAGCACAGGGAAATGGAGAAAGACTGATGCATAATTGTTGGTAACCTTTTTACAAACTACGTGTCCTTCTGTTATGTTTGTAATTCATCAGTAGCAATCCGGGATACTTGTGGGAATCTTCTCATGACTTTCCCATCTCCTGAGTTCTTCTCAAGCGTATGTATGGTTATGTGCTCTTTGTTATTCAAGATGATGTTGGAGGTGGGATACAGGGAAGGGCAAGGCAGGGGTATTATACTCAGTTCCTTCTCAAGTCTACTTGGGGGAGATGAGAAGCACACACAATATAGGCAGCATATTAGTAGAAACTCATTAGATATTGTAGTGCAGCTAAGCTGGGTTTAACACCTTCTCTCAGTTTATCTACAGTCTTAATTCACCTCTCTGGACCTCTGTTCTCTTAGATGTCAAGTGGGGATACTCAAAGCTGGCTAAGAGTGTACATGCGAGGATCCATCTGATAAAATATTAAATTGGCCAGAAAGTTCATTCTGGTTTTTCCATGCACTCTTACCGAAAAACCCAAATGAAGTTTTTGGCCAACCCAATAGTATGTAAACTTTATAAATACTGTACTTGGCATGTGGAGGGTATTCAATGGACTACAACAAAAATAATGATGTTTGCATGTTTTACACAGATACTGAGCATTACACAGTTGGGTGGGAAAAGGAATTGGAGTGATTGGAAAAGACATGGATGAAGTAGGATTTAAACTTAGACTTGAACAGGTAGGCATGCTTCCAAGGTGTGGAAGCAAGGAAAGTATTTTAGGTGAAGGAAATATGTAGCTATCTTTCCAGTTGATTTGTTTCTCTCTCAATTTGACCTTTTAAAAATCTCAATTGATAGAATTGAACTGTTTTATTTTTAATCTATGTTTGTATTTTCTTATCTGCATGGTCGTGTTCAGATTTTTTTAATGTAAATTTTCTCTAACATTGATTTTATTTATTTATTTGGCTGTGATGGGTCTTTTTGAGGGATTTTCAGGTGGTGCTAGTAGTAAAGAACCTGCCTGCCCATGCATGCAGGAGACGTAAGAGATGCAGGTTCAATCTCTGGGTTGAGGTCTTCTTTGGGCTGCACAGGCTTTCTCTAGTTTCAGCGAGTGGGAGCTACTCTTCAGTGGGGTGCACAGGTTTCTCACTGCAGTGGCTTCTCTTGTTGTGGGGCACAGGCTCTAGGCGCGTGGGCTTCAGTAGTTGTAGAACTCGGGCTCAGTAGTATGTGGGCTTAGTTGCTCCTCAGCATGAGGAATGTTCCCAGATCAGGGATTGAAGCCACATCCCTTGCATTGCAAGGTGGATTTCCAACCACTGGACTGCCAAGCAATTTCCAGATTTTGATTGATGAACACATTCACTGTTTCCAAGCAAGTATTGGGTGAAAATATGCTATGGCACCATCCCCGGGACTGCCAAGAAAGCAATCACGACAGGCCAAATGGAAGCAAAATTTGGAAAGTAGAAGTCGTCTGCAACAGGGTTTCTTTGGCTCATTCTCCTCCTAGGGTCCCCCTTCCCCAGTCCTTATAGTTCTTCCTTTTGTCTCATAGTAGCTTTCTGTTGGGCCTTGCCTGTGCTCTCCCCCTCAGTTCAGTTCAGTTCAGTCGCTCAGTCATGTCCGACTCTGCGACCCCGTGAAACGCAGCATGCCAGGCCTCCCTGTCCATCACCATCTCTCGGAGTTCACTCAGACTCACGTCCATCGAGTCCGTGATTCCATCCAGCCATCTCATCCTCTGTCATCCCCTTCTCCTCCTGCCCCCAATCCCTCCCAGCGTCAGAGTCTTTTCCAATGAGTCAACTCTTTGCATGAGGTGGCCAAAGTACTGGAGCTTCAGCTTTAGCATCATTCCTTCCAAAGAAATCCCAGGGTTGATCTCCTTCAGAATGGACTCTGTTAAAGCAATTTGATAAATGAATCTCATTAAGCCCAAATGACTAGCCATAAATGTAGTAGCATTCAGGGAGTTTTGGTTTTTCAGAGTTGGGTCAGGAAGACACATCAAACCCTACATAGTAGACCCTGTCTTAGATGATAACTCAGTATGACTTAAAGTATTGTGCTGTGGTGAAAATCAACCTCAGCTTTGAATAAGGCAGGTAAGATAGACATCTGTATTTAAATTGGGAACAGTGGTTAGTCCAATTAAGAATGGGTATCGGAGAAGGCAATGGCAACCCATTCTAGTATTCTTGCCTCGAAAATCCCATGGGCAGAGGAGCCTGGTAGGCTGCTGTCTATGGGGTCGCTAAGAGTCGGACACGACTGAGAGACTTCACTTTCACTTTTCACTTTCATGCATTGGAGAAGGAAATGGCAACCCACTCCAGTGTTCTTGCCTGGAGAATCCCAGGGACGTGGGAGCATGGTGGGCTGCCATCTGTGGGGTCGCACAGAGTCAGACACGACTGAAGCGACTTAGCAGCAGCAACAGCAGCAGCATCACATGCAGTGTGTTTCTGAGACGAGAGTTCAGTTGAATGGATTCTTCTCTTGGGCTTGGACCTTCCTGGCTATCATATTGGTGGGAGAGGCAGCTTTGCCTGCAGAGTTATGCAAATGTGTCTTTCCCTGTCCATGTCCCTACTGTATCTGCTGACACATGCTCTGAACAAGAGTGTGTTGCAAGTGGATGGTGCTGAGGCAGACCAATGTGTAAAAAATCCAGTTTGGATATCTTCAGTAGACAGTGTAATGCTCGTGCCAGACTCTTCTCATTGAAAGATAGGTTTCATCAGTTGCTCTGAGCACTGCTATCAAATAGCCTTCAATTTCCAGCTCCTTCAGGAATTGTCACAGTTGTAGAGGACAGTCTTATCTACAGTCACACCCTTTCCTCAGGTGGGCTACATCCATTGACTGATTGACATGAAAGTACAAAGGCATAACCACCTTGGCCTACCTTAGGATCACTTTGTGGGGCCATTAGAGCTCCAGAGTTCAATGTGGATTTGGCTGAGTCTGCCATCTGGCCCACATTGTAGTTTGACCTCTCTGCCCACTCGTGCTGCCATCCTTCCCTCCCAAAGTGTTGGTACCAAGGATACTCCTTAAATAAACACCACACAGTCACCAAAACCTTATCTCAAAAGGTGATTCCTAAGGAACCCAAATTAAACCAAGATCTTTTCTTTTAGGTTAAGTCAGTTCCCCAACCAGTGTAATGTGAAACCCTGGTGTGCCATGAAGATGAAGTTGTATTGGGATATTCAGTCTTGAAACATGACCAGGCATGGCTTAGAGCCAGTGGGAACCCTGGTGTCATCCAATACCTTGACCGCTTATCCCAGGTGCTATGCAAACAGTTTTATTATATATATGATCCATTCCATTTAAAGGCTGAATGAAGGCATTGTGTTTTCAGAAATCCTCCAAAGAGCCCATGTTATTCCTAAGAGGTAGAGCTAGCTTTTGCTCTTAGACATTATCACATCAAGGTTGACATAGTTCTCAATCATACTGGAAACTGAAAGGAAGAGCCTAGAATTCTGAGGGACTGAGATATGTGGTAGATAAGTTTTGTTTGAGGAATAAAAGAAAGATAGGAGTTTATACTGAACATGGAGAAGTATCAAGTTAAGGAGACTTTACAGATTCTTTACAAATAAATCAAAATAGCTGAAGTTTTCATTTAGACTGTGTTTTGCTGTTATTTTCTCTTTTTTATACCACCCACTCAGAGTTCTTCATCTCCACGAGCTGTACATAGCATTTTTCATAATACATTATATTAATTTCACAGCTATACTTTAAATAGTGGCACAGCTGCAGTTGTTGTTGAACAGTATATGAAATAACCTTGGAGTAGTAACTGTTATTTATTCTTACTGTGGTCGGGTTTAACTGTATGTAGGCTTTGCCTTAACTTATAGAAGACATTTGTATAATCCTCATTAATAACTGTAATTCCAGAAGTTAAAAGTTATAATAAGAGTTTACTTTTTAATAACACCATTCATACTAGTACCTGAAGTATTTGGTGGAAAAGAAAAAGAATTCTAAAGGTCAAAACTTCTGTTATTTGGGTTTTGTGTAGGCTTCTGGATAGAAGGAATTATTCCAAAGTCATCTGGGGATAGAAAAGGGTTTCTCGCTGTTTACTTTAGCTCCCAAGAAGATTGTCTTCTTTAGAACAAGAAAGAACTGCAAATCAGGGTTGGCAGGATAGGAGTAATCTTGCATGTGTCTAAACTATTCTTGAAGTCATTGCAAGACTATATTTTAAGCTATCTATCAGTGGTGTGCTGGAGCTGTTTCCTACCACCTTGAGAGAGTTGACTTGGGCACATCTAGTCTCAATGCTGCGTCCAGGAACATCATATTGGTAGCTAAAATTAGATGTGACGGGGGTATTTACACCAATGCAAAAGTGAAACAAATCAGGACTTGCCCCATTCTATCCCAAGGGAACCCATTGTTAGACAATACCAGTGTATTACTAACATCCATTCATCTCCTTCACAGTATAAATTATGGTCACATATGGAGAATTTCTATAAGACAGTGTCCAACAGGTTTTGGGTTGTTGTGTTTTCATTTTCATTTGTTTCTATGCATATTTTGATTTCTTTTTTGATTTCTTCTGTGATTTGTTGGTTATTCAGAAGCGTGTGGTTCAGCCTCCATATGTTGGAGTTTTTAATAGTTTTTCTCATGTAATTGAGATCTAATCTTAATGGATTATGGTCAGAAAAGATGCTTGGAATTATTTCAATTTTTTTTGAATTTATCAAGGCTAGATTTATGGCCCAGGATGTGATCTATCCTGGAGAAGGTTCCGTGAGCACTTGAGAAAAAGGTGAAATTCATTGTTTTGGGGTGAAATGTCCTATAGATATCAATTAGGTCTAACTGGTCTATTGTATCATTTAAAGTTTGCATTTCTTTGTTAATTTTCTGTTTAGTTGATCTGTCCATAGGTGTGAGTGGGGTATTAAAGTCTTCCACTATTNGGTTTGAGCCCGCCATGATGCCTGTGGAAACAGAGGGTGTGATGGTTCCCGGGCACACCTGGGAGATGCCGCCCACCCAGCCCCGTCGGGCAGAGTCCAAGCACCGTGGGCGGCAGGGGAGCTTCCTCACGACGCACTGGAGAGACCCCAGCCTGCACGGGGCGGCTGTCGGCAGGCTGGGCCTCACAGACCGGACTGGATCTCACCGCACGCCGCGGGACTGCAGGACGCGTGGGTGGGCACCCCAAGGTCCCCGACAGTATCCGCAGGACCAGCCACCCGGCCATGAACCAAGTCACGGCAGAGCAGAGCACGGCTCAGCCCAGGCTCTGCCCCGGGCGCCGACGCCAGAGCCAGCCTCGTCCCCGAAAGCTGTTAATCCCCGCAGCCGGGAGTGAGAAAGTCCCTGGAGACTGCTGCCAAACGCTGACTCACCCCCAGGCCAGGCCTGGGTCAGTTCATGGCCCGGTCTCAGCCCCGCACCCCACGTAGGGAGCAGCCTCCGCCTCCACCCCCATAGCTCTGTCCAGCACATAAACTCTAAGAGAGTCCATCTGAGCTCAAAGCACGTCCTCACGGAGGCACGTCTGTCAGCGCCTGTGATCTGTCCCGGGGGTGGCCTGAGCATGGCCCGTGGGCGTGGTGCCACGGGCGTGGAAACACCCACACCCACAGGGGAGGCTCCTATGCCCTCATCACTGACAGGCGGGGAGACAGGAATACGGGAGAAAGACCCCCGAGGGGCTGGACCCCATCCCAACTACGCCTGAGTGAGACGTGACCCGCTTCCACGGGGAGGCTAGACACACGCCTGTCCACCCCCGGCTCTGAGCCGCGGGCAGAAGGGGAGCGGCCCTCAGCAGGCCGGCCTCCCCAGTGTGTGTGGACAGGCTCTGGGGAGCCTGGAGCAGGAGGGACCGACACGCCACCACAGGCTGCTCAGTTAGGCTGAGGGCTTCCCAGGAGCAGGTGTGTGTGCGTGTACTCACACGTGTGAACCTACGGACAAGTGTGTATGTGTGTACGCGTGGGGGTGGGGGCTGGCCTGCATCCCAGCCCCTGCAGGAAGACTCAGGGGACTCTCTCATAAGCCCAAGGACAGCGGCCTCCGACAGCCATCGCGTCCACTGCTAACACCAAGGTCACAGGGCTTCTCTGAATAGCCTGACCTCTCAGGAGTGCATGGACGGACCTGCCTGACACCACGAAGCTTCCCAGGCCCCCACTCCGGACAGATGGGGAGCGGAGACGCTTCGGCTCATTTCTTGAGCCAAAAGGAACAGGGGTGAGGGCCCTGACCCGCAGGAGCAGAGACAGGGGTGGGGGGC
>SJYV01017563.1:0-11166 GCA_006410875.1 Neotragus pygmaeus | reverse complement strand
CAAGCTTGTGCTTCTTCCAGCCCAGTGTTTCTCATGATGTACTCTTGTTTATATATAACCCCTCTTTTTGAATTCCCTTCCCATTTAGGTGACCATGGAGCATTGAGTGCTACACAAAAGGTTCTCATTCGTTATCTATTTTATACATAGAAGTATGAATGTGCTCATCACAAACTCCCAATTAATCCTACCTCCCTATTTCCCCTTGGTAGCATAGGTTTGTTCTCTACATCATTGTCTCTGTTTCTGCTTCACAAATAAGATAATCAATACCATTTTTCTAGATTCCACATATATGTGTAGATATTTTTCCTTTGTGAGCTACTTCACTCTGAATGACAGTCTCTAGGTTCATCCTGTCCCACAAATGACACAACTTTTTTCTGTGTTTATGAGTAATAATAAAAGCTAATTAATATGCCATGTATGTAAGTACCATATCTACTTTATCTATTCTTTTTTTGATGTATATTTAAGCTAATTTCATGTCCTAGTGATTGCAAATACTGCTGCAATGACCATTGGGGTGTATGTATAATTTTGAATCTTTTTTTTTTTCTGGTTATATACCCATGAGTAGGTTGCTGAGTCATATAATAGTTCTGTTTTTAGTTTTTACAGAAACTCCATACTCTTCTTAACGATGGCTGTATCAATTTACGTTCTTATTAGCAGTGTAAGAAGGTTCCTTTTTTTCCCATATCTTCTCCAGAATTTATTGTTTGTAGATATTTTGATGATGGTCATTCTGACAAATGTGAGATGATACTTCATTGTAGTTTTCATTGGCATTTCTCTAATAATGTGATGTTGAGAATCTTTCATGTCTTTGTTGGCCATCTGTATGTATTTTTTTGAAAAATAATCATATAGGTCTTCAGACTATTTTTTGATAGGGCTGGGTTTTTTTTGTTTTTAATTGTGCTGCAATGAGCTGTTTGTGTATTTTGGAAATTTATCCTTTGTCAGTTTTTTCATTTGCAAATATTTTCTCCCACTCTCTGGGTTGTCTTTTTGTCTTGTTTGTGGTTTCCTTTGCTATGCAAATGATTTTAAGTTTAGTTAGGTCCAATTTGTTTGTTTTTATTTTTTAATTTTCCTTACTCTAGTAGTAAGTCAAAAAAGATCTTGCTGTATTTATGTCAAAGAGTGTTCTGCCTATGCTTTCCTCTAAGTGTTCTATAGTGTCTGGTCTTACATTTACATCTTTAATCCACTTTATTTTTCTGTATTGAAAAGAATGCTCAAACTACCACATAATTGCTCTTAATTCACATGCTAGCAAAGTAATGCTCAAAATTCTCTATGCTAGGTTTCAACAGTACCTGAACCAAGAACTTCCAGATCTACAAGCTGGATTTAGAAAAGGCAGAGGAACCAGAGATCAAATTGCCAACATCCATTGGATAATAGAAAAAGCAAGNAAGTAATGCTCAAAATTCTCTATGCTAGGTTTCAACAGTACCTGAACCAAGAACTTCCAGATCTACAAGCTGGATTTAGAAAAGGCAGAGGAACCAGAGATCAAATTGCCAACATCCATTGGATAATAGAAAAAGCAAGATAATTCCAGAAAGAATCTATTTCTACTTCATTGACTGTGTAAAGCCTTAGAAAGTGTAGATCACAACAAACTGTGAAAAATTCTTCAAGAGATGGGAATACTTTACCTGCCTTCTGTGAAACCTGGATGTAGGTCAAGAAGCAACAGAACCTGACATGGAACAGTAGACTGGGTCCAAATTGGGAAAAGAGTATGCCAAGGTTATACATTGTCATTCTCCATATTTGACTTATATGCAGAGAACATTATGTAAACTATCAGGCTGGATGAAGCACAAGCTGAAATCAAGAATTCAGGGAGAAATATCAATAACCTCAGATATGCAGTTGACACCATATTTATGGCAGAAATGAAGAGGAACTAAGAGCCTCTTGAAAAAGGTGAAAAGGGAGAGAAGAAAAAGCTGCCTTAAAACTTAACATTCAAAAATGAAGATCATAACATGTGGTCCCATCACTTCATGGCAAATAGATGGAGAAACAATGGAAATGGTGAGACACTTTTTTTTTTTTTTGGACTTCAAAATCACTGCAGACCATGCCTGCAGCCATGAAATTAAAAGCTGCTTGCTCCTTGGAAGAAAAGCTATGACCAGCCATACAGCATATTAAAAAGCAGAGACATTAGTTTGCTAACAAAGATCCATCTAATCGAAGGCATGTTTTTCCAGCAGTCATGTGTGGATGTAAGAGTTGGACCATTAAAAAGGCTGAGTCTCAAAGAATTGATACTTTTCAACTGTTGTCTTGCAGAAAACTTTTGCAAATCGCTCGGACTGCAAGGAGATCAAACAAATCAGTCGTAAAGGAAATCAATCCTGAATTGGAAGGACTGTTGCTGAAGTTGAAGCCCCAATACTTTGGCCACCTAGTGCAAAGAGCTGACTCTTAGAAAAGACCCTGATTCAGGGATAGATTGAGGGCAGAAGAAAAGGATGACAGAGAACAAGATGGCTGGATGGCATCACCGATGCAATGGACATGAGTTTGAGCAGGCTCTGAGAGATGGTGAATGTCAGGACGCCTGGTGTGCTGCAGTCCACAGGGTTACAAAGAGTTGGACGTGACAGAGTGACTGGAGAACAGCAGCAACATGCTACTGCATAATAATCTAATCTCACTGTTTTACATGTAACTGTTTTGATTTCCCCACATCACTTATTGAAGAGACTTCTTTCTCCACTGTATATTCTTGCTAAATTCTCAGAGGATAGGTGACAATAGGTGTGTGCGTTTATCTCTGGGGTTTCCATCCTGTTCTATTGATCTATATGTCTTTTTTACGGCCAGTGGCACACTGTCTTGGTTATTGTAGGTTTCCATATAATCTGAAGTCAGGGAGTCTGATTCCTCTACCTCCATTTTTCTTTCTCAAGTTTGTTCTATGTATTTGGGACCTTATGTGTTTCCGCACAAATTTTACAATTTTTTTCTAATTCTCTGAATAATACTATTGGTAATTTGAAAAAAAAAATACAGTATATCTCTCCATCTGTTTATTTTGTCTTTGATTTCTTTCATCACTCTTTGATACTTTTTACAGTACAGTTATGTTGTTCCTTTAAGTCAGTTTATTCCTAAATATTTTACCCTTCTTGTTTCAATCATAAATGGGATAGTTTCCTAAATTTCTCTTTCTAATTATTTGTTGTTAATATATAGAAATATAAGAAATTTCTGGAGTAACTTTGTATCTTGCACTTTTATTATATTCATTGAATAAGAAAGATTGAAGGCAAGAGGAGAAGGGAATAACAAAGGATGAGATGGTTTAATGACATCACCGAGTCAATGGACATGAGTTTGAGCAAGCTATGGGAGATGGTGAAGGACAGGGAAGTCTGGCAATGCTGCACCATGGGGTCACAAAGAGTCAGACACGACTGAGAAACTGAACAACAAGTAGTTTTCCAGTGATGTCTTTATAATTTTCTATGTAATGTATCACATCATCAAGTTTTACTTCTTTTCCAATTTGCACTCCTTGTATTTCTTTTTCTTGTCTGATTACCTAGACTAAGATTTCCAAAACTATGCTGAATAAGAGTAGTGAGAGTGGACACACGTATCTTGTTCCTCTTGTTAGAGTAAATGCTTTCAGATTTTTCAGATTTTTCCACACTTTATTGTGATCCACACAGTCAAAGGCTTTGGCATAGTTAATAAAGCAGAAATAGATGTTTTTCTGGAACTCTCTTGATCTTTTGATGATCCAGTGGATGTTGGCAATTTGATTTCTGGTTCCTCTGCTTTTTCAAAAACCAGCTTGAACATCTTGAAGTTCACGGTTCATGTATTGCTGAAGCCTGCCTTGGAGAATTTTGATCATTACTTTACTAGCGTGTGAGATGAGTGCCACTGTGCAGTAGTTTGAACATTCTCTGGCATTGTCTTTCTTTGTTTCAGTCTTAGAAGGTTGTAATTTTCAGGGAATTTCTTCTAAGTTGACTATATTAGTAGCATGTAATAGTCTTTTATGATCCTTTGGATTTTTGTGGAGTCACTCGTAACTTCTCTGATTTCATTTCTATTATTACTGATTTATGTTCTCCACTTTCTTTCTTTACTAGTCTACCTAAAGATTTATCAATTTTCTTTATCTTCTCAAAGAACAAAATGTTTAGTTTCATTGATCTTTGGTATTGTTTTTTTCTATACCCTAGCTGAGCATATAGATTTTCCCATTCACCAGTATGGTACAGGTTAACAATATTGATACAAATTTTATATATGTAAATTAGAACTGATCAGTTAAGCAAATGGTGGATAATGGGAGCTTGGCTTCTCAGTCTTAGAGTGGGAGTATACACATAGGCAGGGAGGAAGCCAGAGTAATCCATGTGTTAATGGATTATATTAGAAGATATCAGTGTGAATTCATAAATATAAATGGTTGCATATAGAAACATATTGTGTGTGTCAAAATATACTTGTTAGGATGCACACACTTACTTTCTTGCTTTTTTTCTGAGAAAGCCTAGAAGAAATGCTATTTCAATAAAAATGAGTACATCTGAGCACCTAGGCCTTGGTTTCTAATAACATTCTGCAATAGAGGAATCAGAATTTCTCAGGAAAGAAAAATAGCTGATTGTGACAATGGGGCATAAAATATACAAGAGGAGCCTGGAGTAAGAAAATACCTGAAAATAATAAAATACTTGAAAAAATTACATGTGCTTTGATGGAGATATATTAGAGAGACAAATAAGCCAACAGAAAGAGCACTCAATAACCAAAGACAGAATGGTTTGCACAAGAAATGTTCTTTACTCATTTGTTCCTTGATGGGTACTTAGGTTGCTTCCATATCTTGGCTATTTTAGTAATACTGTAATGAATATAAAGGTGCATATATTATCAAACATTGCTTTCATTTTCTTCAGATAAATACCCCAAACTTGAAATGCTGGCTTATATCGGAGTTCTATTTTTAATTTTTTGAAGTATAGTGGCTGCAGTAGTGTACATTCCAAACAGTGCACAAGAGTTTCTTTTGCTCCACATCCTTGCCGAACATTTGTTATTTGGTGTCTTTTTTATGATAGCCATTGTGATATGTATTAAGTGATATTTCATTGTGGTTTTGATTTGCATTTCTCAGATGACTAGTGATGTTGAACATCTTTTTACAAGGCTGTTATTCATTTCTGTGTATTCTTTGAAAAACTTTATTCAGATCTTCTGATCACTTTTTAATTGAATATTTTTGATGTTGAGTTGAATTATTTCTTTGTATATTTTAAATATCAACCAATTTTGCAATGTATTATTTGCAAATATGTTCTACTATTCAGTAGGTGACATTTTCATTTCACTGAAAGCTTCCTTCACTGGGCAAAAGGTTTTAATTTGAGGTAGTACCATTTGTTTGTCTTTAACTTTTCTTTTTTTTTCCATTGGAGCCATATCCAAAATAGTATTACTTACACAAGTATCAGTAAGCTTACAGTGTATGTTTATTTCTAGGAGTATTATAATTTTGTATATTAAATTTCAGTTTTTAATCCATTTTAAAATTTCTTTTCAAGCATGGTGTGAGGGAGTAGTCCAGTTTGATTCTTTTGCATGTAGTTGTCTCATTTTCTCAACACTGTTTATTGAAAAGGCTATATTTTCCCCACTGCATATTTTTGCCTCCTTTTTGTAGATTAATTGCCCATATAATATGGGTTCACTATTAAGCTCTCAATTTATTCCATTTTTCTATGCATCTGTTTTGTGCCAGTATCATACTGTTCTGATTACTATAGTTTTATAGTATGTTTTGAAATCAAGAAAATGATACTTCAGCTTTGTTCAAGATTATTTTGGCTATTCAGGGTCTTTTATGATTCCATAAAACTTTTTGAAATGTCTGTGTTATTTCTGTGAAAAATGTCACTGGTATTTTGATAGGAATTGCATTTAATCTGTAGATTGCTTTGGGTAATATGATCATTGAAGTGAAGTGAAGTGAAGTGAAGTGAAGTCACTCAGTCATGTCTGACTCTTTGCGACCCCATGGACTGTAGCCCACCAGGCTCCTCCATCCATGGGATTCACCAGGCAAGAATACTGGAGTGAGTTGCCATTTCCTTCTCCAGGGGATCTTCCCAACCCAGGGATTGAACCCAGGTCTCCCACTTTGCAGGTAGATGCTTTAACCTCTAAGACACCAAGGAAGCCCAATATGATCATTTCAACATTATTAATTCTTTATGTCAATGAACATGATATATCTTTCTTCCTCTTTTTATTGTCTTAAGTTTCTTTCATCAATGTCTTTTATTTTTCTGAGTTCAGGACTTTTAGCTCCTTAGGTAGGTTTATTCCTAGGTGTTTGATTTGTTTGATTTTTTTTCAATGTGGTTGAAAATTGAATTATTATTATTATTATTTTGTTACAGTAAAGAAATACAGTAGATTGCTGTATGTTGATTTTGATTCCTGCAACCTTACCAAATTCATTGATGAGCTCTGATTTTTTTTTGGGGGGGCAGATAATGCATTTTAGGGTTTTCTGTTTATAGTATTTAGTCATCTGCAAACAGTGACAGATGTACTTATTTCTTGTCAATCTGGATGTTTCTTATTTCTTTCTCTTGTCTGATTGCTGTGGTGAGAATTTCCTATATCATAGTAAATAAATGTGGAAAAAGTAGGTATCCTTTTCTTATGATTGATTTTAAAGGAAATGCTTTCAGTTTTCCATCATTGAGTATGATGACAGATGTAAGCTTGTCATATGAAAATGTTGGCTTAAAGCTCAGCATTCAGAAAATGAAGATCATGGCATCTGGTCCCATCACTTCATGGGAAATAGATGGGGAAATAGTGGAAACAGTGTCAGACTTTATTTTGGGGGGCTCCAAAATCACTGCAGATGGTGATTGCAGCCATGAAATTAAAAGACACTTACTCCTTGGAAGAAAAGTTATGAATAAACTAGATAGCACATTCAAAACCAGAGACGTTACTTTAATGACTAAGGTCCATCGAGTCAAGGCTATGGTTTTTCCAGTAGTCATGTATGGATGTGAGAGTTGGACTGTGAAGAAGGCTGAGCGCCGAAGAATTGATGCTTTTGAATTGTGGTGTTGGAGAAGACTCTTGAGAGTCCTTTGGACTGCAAGGACATCTAAACAGTCCATTCTGAAGGAGATCAGCCCTGGGATTTCTTTGGAAGGAATGATGCTGAAGCTGAAACTCCAGTACTGTGGCCACCTCATGTGAAAAGTTGACTCATTCGAAAAGACTCTGATGCTGGGAGGATTTGGGGGCAGGAGGAGAAGGGGACGACAGAGGATGAGATGGCTGGATGGCATCACTGACTTGATGAGTATGAGTCTGAGTGAATTCCGGGAGCTGATGATGGACAGAGAGGCCTGGCGTGCTGCAATTCATAGGGTCACAAAGAGTCGGACAGAACTGAGCGAATGAACTGAACTGATGTTGAGATATTATCTTTCCATTCTCACTTTGTTTAGAGTTTTTTTTTTTTTTTTCATAAATAGATAATGAATTTTGTGAAAAATTGATTATTAGAGAAATGGAAGTAAAAATCACAATGAAGTTTTCTGAGTCAAACCTCACACTTGAAAAGCACACAATGGTTCTCATCAAAAAAGAACACAAATCACAAATGTTGGCGAGAATGTAGACAGAGAAGACTTAGGCACCATTCATGGGTGTGTAAATTGGTGTCACCACCAACAACTATGTTTCTAAGGTAAGCTCCAGTTGCCTCCTAAGTCTCAAGGCAGCTCTGAAAGATAAAGCTGATATATTTTACACAGGCTTTTTCAGATTACTTCTTCTGGCCTGGGTCTTAGAGCATGTCACATTTTGTGTGCACCTTTTAGGAGTGGAATCTCCATATACTTTAGCCCTCTGGCTTTCCTGATAGGAAGTCCAGTGGCCATTAAAGTCAAATATTCTGCGGGACTCATATTTCAACATAGTCCACCAGACTCGGGAGTCTGATATAGGGGTCAAGTCCCTTGCCCCTTGGAGAAGACCTATACAGTTATTACGCTCAGATTTGTGGGTCACTTGCCCAGGAATATGGGTCTTGACTATTTGAAATCTCCTCATCCTACTGGTCTTGTTGTATTACTTTTATAGCTTTAACTGTAAAAGGTTTTTCTCTGCTAGTCTTCTAGCCTTTCTCTTCAATTTCTGCACTTCAAATATTTGCAATTTTGATGTTTTCATGGGAGGAGGTGAGCTGTGGCTCTTCCTACTCTGCCATCTCAGCCACTCCTTAAGCATTTGTAATTTTTCATAAGAGAGTTTCATTATTAAAAAATAAAAGATGGGAGGATCTTTTATTCCTCAAAATATAGTCATTATACAGCTAAACTATTGGAGCCTAAATTGCTGCTATATTAAAAATCAGAATTTTTTATTTCAATTATAGTTTTATATTTCTATTATGTAGAGATTATATGCTCCAATTTTAATAAATGGCTTCAAAATTGGGGAAGGGAGAAACCAGAGTTTTAAGTAGTCAATGTAAGTGATCATATTGAAATATTCAAAAGCATTTAACACATTGTAAAAATTTTCTGAGTAATTGAAGTATTTACAGTGTTTAATAAAATTCACAGTAAATGTGAATATTTTACTGTGGTAAATGTAAAAAGTTTAGTAAGAAAAACCATGAATAGTAAAAGTATTTTTCCAGATATCTTGGAATCTTTATTTTCTTGTGATGAAGTAATATTTTGTTTTGATCTCTTTCTTTTTGTGGATGAATTAGATAGTTTTACAATAATTCATTTAAATTATTACCATAAGTATTTTCAAATTTATTTATTTAGTAAAAAAAAAAAGAAAAAACACATTGTCTTATCTATTCCATTCTATTCAGCATTTATCTAATCTCCTATCTTTCTCTAGATCTTCCAAAAATAAAATTATTTACTTGCAAAAAAAAAAAAGTGAGAGAAATCTAGCTATTAAAGAGAAATATACTTTGTAAACCTAGAATTGGAAATATTGACTCATAGGGTTAGAACATATTTGGCTCTTGTGTACAGTGACACATAATTATCCAAAAAATTGCATCAATTTGTACTTCATTTACTGGTATATTTCTTCTCAGGTGCTCAGTGGTAAAGAATTTGCCTATCAGTGCAGGAGATGAGGGTTCAATCCCTGGTTGAGAAGACCCCTGAAGAGGAAATGACAGCCCTCTCCAATATTCTTGTCTGTAAAATTCCATGGATGGAGGACCCTGGGGGGCTACAGTCTATGGGGTCTCAAAGAGTTGGATGTGACTGAATGACTGAGCATGTTAGCAATGTTAGTGAGGTCCTCCAACTTAGCATTATGTAATACTATCAGTTGTTTTCCTTTCAGCTATTTTGCTAGAGGCATAGTGGTTATAATTTGCATTTTCCTTCACTACTAACAAAGCTAGTGGAGCTAATAGAATTCCAGTTGAACTATTTCAAATCCTAAAAGATGATCTTGTGAAAGTGCTGCACTCAATATGCCAGCAAATTTGGGACACAGCAGAGGAGCATTCTAATAGGATNCATTTTCCTTCACTACTAACAAAGCTAGTGGAGCTAATAGAATTCCAGTTGAACTATTTCAAATCCTAAAAGATGATCTTGTGAAAGTGCTGCACTCAATATGCCAGCAAATTTGGGACACTCAGCAGAGGAGCATTCTAATAGGATTAGAAAAGGTCAGTTTTCATTCCAATCCCAAAGAAAGGCAATGCCAAAGAATATTCAAACTACCACACAATGGCACTCATCTCACACACTAGCAAAATAATGCTCAAAATTCTCCAAGTCAGGCTACAACAGTGTGTGAACCATGAACTTCCAGATATTCCACCTGGACTTAGAAAAGGCAGAGGAACCAGAGATCAAACTGCCAACATCCTTTTGATAATCAAAAAAGCAAAAGAGTTCCAGAAAAACATCTACTTCTGCTTTATTGACTACAACAAACATAACAACAAGCTGTAGAAAATTCTTCAAGAGATGGGAATATCAGACTACCTGACCTGCCTCTTGAGAAATCTGTATGCAGGTCAAGAAGCGAGGTTAGAACCGGACATGGAACAACAGACTTGTTCCAAATCAGGAAAAGAGTACATCAAGGCTGTATATATGTCTTCCTGTTTATTTACTTATATGCAGAGTACATATGTGAAATGCCAAGCTGGATGAAGCACAAGCTGAAATCAGTCCTGACTAGTCATTGGAAGAACTGATGCTGAAGCTGAAACCTTAAATACTTAGGCCACTTGATGAGAACTGACTCATTGGAAAAGACTCTGATGCTGGAAAAGATTGAAGGCAGAAGCAGAAGGGGACAGAGGATAAGACAGTTGGATGGCATCACTGACTCAATGGACGTGAGTTTGAGCAAGCTCTGGGAGTTGGTGATGGACAGGGAAACCTGGCGCACTACAGTCTATGGGATCTCAGGAGTTGGACATGACTGAGTGACTGAACTGAACTTCCTGAAAAGTAGTGATGTTATAAATATTATATGTGGGTTATATTATACTTGTTATTTGGATAGTCTCTAGTCTATTCAATCTCTTTCTTGTTTAATAAGTTTCTGTTTATTTTTTTATTCCTCTGAAAGTCTGAGTAATGTATTTATTATTGCTTTTATTAATTTTATATGTAAGCCACCTATGTGTTCTTTATCATTTATATAGAATATGTGCTGTACCTATGTCTCTATATATCTGTGCCTCTGTCCACATATCCATCCACAACATGTATTTTCTTCTTCTTGTCTGTAGCTTGACCACTCAATTAGTGGTGTTTATTGATAGCTAAACTTTTTCTTTTAATATAAAAAAGCAAATTTTATTCATTTTTCTCTTGCTATTTTATACTTGTATATTTTGTATTATTTTAAAGGAATTCTTGCCTACTCCAGGGTTATGAAGATTTTCCCTTGTGTGTTTTTCTGTAAACTTGTTTGTCTTAGATTCTGCATTTTTATATTCAGAGTTTTTTAGTATAATATGAGCTAAGTGGTGACTGCAGGCATGAAATTAAGACGCTTACTCCTTGGAAGGAAAGTTATGACCAACATAGATAGCATATTGAAAAGCAGAGACATTACTGTGCTAACAAAGGT
>SJYV01017562.1:98019-110265 GCA_006410875.1 Neotragus pygmaeus | reverse complement strand
AAAACATCTATTTCTGCTTTATTGACCATGCCAAAGCCTTTGACTATGTGGATCACAATAAGCTGTGGAAAATTCTGAAAGAGATGGGAATACCAGATCGCCTGACCTGCCACTTGAGACAGCTGTATGCAGGTCAGGAAGCAACAGTTAGAACTGGACATGGAACAATAGACTGGTTCCAAATAGGAAAAGGAGTACATCAAGGCTGTATATTGTCACTTTGCTTTTAACTTATATGCAAAGTACATCATGAGAAACAGTGGGCTGGATGAAGCACAAGCTGGAATCAAGATTGCTGGGAGAAATATCAGTAACCTCAGATATTCAGTGGAGAAGGCAATGACAGCCCACTTCAGTACTTTTGCCTGGAAAATCCCATGGATGGAGGAGCCTGGTAGGCAGCAGTCCATGGGGTCGCAAAGAGTAAGACAAGACTGACCGACTTCACTTTCACTTTTCACTTTCATGCATTGGAGAAGGAGATGGCAACCCACTCCAGTGTTCTTGCCTGGAGAATCAGGCAAGAATCTCCTGCCAGGGACAGCAGAGCCTGGTTGGCCACCATCTATGGGGTCACACACAGTCAGACACGACTGAAGCAACTTAGAAGCAGCAGCAGCAGCAAACATGTGGATGACATCACCCTTTAAGCAGAAAGTGAAGAACTAAAGAGTCTCTTGATGAAAGTGAAAGAGGAGAGTGAAAAAGTTGGTTTAAATCTCAATATCTAGAAAACAAAGATCATGGCATCTGGTCCCATCACTTCATGGCAAATAGATGGGGAAACAATGGAAATAGTGGCAGACTAATTTTGGGGGCTCCAAAAATCACTGCAGATGGTGATTGCAGCCATGAAATTAAAAGACGCTTGCTCCTTGGAAGAAAAGTTATGACCAACCTAGACAGCGTATTAAAAAGCAGAGACATTACTTTGCCAACAAAGGTCCATCTAGTCAAGGCTATAGTTTTTCCAGTGGTCATGTATGGATGTGAGAGTTGTAGTATAAAGAAAGCTGAGCACTGAAGAATTGATGCCTTTGAACTGTGGTATCGGAGAAGACTCTTGAGAGTCCCTTGGACTGCAAGAAGATCCAACCAGTCCATCCTAAAGGAAATCAGTCTTGAATATTCATTGGAAGGACTGGTGCTGAAGCAGAAGCTCCAATACTTTGGCCACCTGATGTGAAGAGCTGACTCATTGGAAAAGTCCCTGATGCTGCGAAAGATTGAAGGCAGGAGGAGAAGCAGATGACAGAGGATGAGATGGTTGGATGGCATCACTGACTCAGTGGACATGAGTTTGAATAAACTCCAGGAGTTGGTGATGGACAGGGAGGCCTGGCATGCTGCAGTCCATGAGGTTGCAAAGAGTCGGACATGATGAGAGACTGAACTCAAACTGCCAAGAGCTAAGGGGTAAATAAGCCACTGTGTTATATACTGAGATGCATATAAAAGATTTCTTAATCCACTGTGCATAGATTTTGATATTATCTAGTCTTAGAGTTTCTTATAAGAAAAATACTGTGACTTTCTTCTGTTTAAGGCTCTCAAAGAGGACTAGATTGTCTTGTGTATCTTATTCCACTCAGCGACTGGGTCCTGATCAGAATTTATTTAAAAGAACAAAGGTTCTGTGTCTGAGTAGAACAAAAAATGTCCCATCATTTTAAGTGGAGGAAAAAGGCACAGGAATTTATATGGGCAATTGGGTGCCCTTTTTCTTAAGTGACAACTTGGATTATTAAGAGACGATAAAGAGAAAGATATATTATTGACCAATTTGTGCCAGTGATAAAATGAAGTTGACTTTCCCTTGAATGCATTATTTTATACAACAAATTCCAAACCAAACCCAGTGGACTGCTAGCTTTGATTCAGAAGAAACTCTTGCACAAAACAATTTTTTAATTTTAATGTCCCTGTGAGCAGATGGTTTATCCCTATAATCCCTCCTCAACCTCAGAATCTTTTTTCTAATTTGGTTGTATATGCACATGTACCTATTTTTATTATTCAAGACAGTATGTTAATTCTAGATGAAATATTATAATCTACTATGTAGAATGCAAAAGATGAAAAAAAATGTCTATAGCTATCAAAGCATTACTGATATCTACTGGGAATGTAAGACCTGTGAAGACTTTCATATCTACAAGTTATGAACTATATATACTTTTACAGACTTCATTGATGAAAATCTTGATTAATTGGAAACTTTGTTATAACATTTCACTTACAGTAATAGATAATGCTGATTTTGACAAGCCCCTAGTTCATTCTTCTTAAAATATGATTTTAAGACAACATTTGTATTCTTGACTCCCTTATGAACTTATTAGGTAAGTTCAGACACAAACCCTCAAATTTACTACTATGTAATTCATTCCTTCCCTTCCCCTATCCTTGCCTCCTGCATTATTAATTCTGACTTTTTGAATGTATGGTGGAAAAAAACTCAGAATTGGAAGTCCAGAAGCCTGGTTTCTAGTTCCATTTCCACTGAACCCATTTTCTACTTTCATTTGCTTTTTCTCTTTCCAAATTGACTTTTACAAAATGTCATGGTCCCATCCAAGTTTACATTCCAGGACCTGGGAATATGGAAGAGTATAAAAGGAGTGAAAGGAAGGGACCAGCAGCTTTGGTTATCAATTGGAATACATAGCAAAGAACTACTTCCCGGTGAGAAAAACAAATCCTTAGTCATCCATAGACTTGTGCTGAATGATCCCTCTGCTCAATTCCTACCCCGAAGTTCTATGAAAATGTCTATATATCAAAACCAAAGAAGCTGATAAATTTTTTGAGTTAAGTTTTCTTTTAAATACCAAATGTTAAATAGTTTCAAAATGGAATTTGCATTTTTATTTTTGGAATGGTATCAAAGGAGACTGGAGGAAAAGAATAGTTCCTAGGATCATAGAATGTGTAGTCTTAATCAGCACTCAATTGGTGGTTAACTGTCTCCAAGATTAAAGCCCTCTTTAAACTGGGATTTTTTGTGTGTTATTTCAGACTTTTTGGCATGGTTATATTTGCTTTTATGACATTTACGAGGTAAACAGTTTTATTCATTGCCCCCTAAAATAACTGAACCCTATAGTAAACAAATAACTTTTTTCCCTTCAGCCTGTTTTGCATAAGTATTATAGTTCTACAAGCATTCTTGATCCAAATTATTGCTACATCACTGCTATTCACATTTAGTTCAGTTCAGTTCAGTCGCTCAGTCATGTCCGACTCTTTGCAACCCCATGAATCTCAGTATGCCAGGCCTCCCTGTCCATCACCAACTCCCAGAGTTTACCCAAACTCATGTCTATCAAGTCAGTGATGCCATCCAGCCATCTAATCTTCTGTCATCCCCTTCTCCTCCTGCCCCAAATCCCTCCCAGTGTCAGGGTCAATAAACAGTGGTAAAATTCTGGTTTCCATCCAACAGAAACATAGTAGCATGATCGTATTTCAAATCTGATCTGTAAGTTTACAGGATATGAAAGTATACAAGGAGATGTGCTCTCAGAACTCTCTTTAAAAGAAGCTGCTTCAAGGAGCACGGTTGAATCACAGCTTTCAGCTACAGCGCATTTGTATTTCCTGGGGATAACACTGGTGAATGATAAAGGGAGAGGAATAAAAGGACCAGACAGAGCCTTCAGACTATGATACGGGTATGACACTCAGGAAAGAAGATGAGAAGGAAGGATGATTGAGTAGGAAGCACCTCGATGAATGTATAGAACTTTATGCTTCATTCAGTATGAAGCCACACTTCTCCTGGGCTGCTCCCAGCCAATAACTGAGCATAACAAGACCACCGGTCCCAGCTCACTTATTCCTGAAGTGAAAACATTGGCAACATTGGCACAGGAAGTCCACAACATTGTACACAAACAACAAAAGTAGACAGTCCGTTCCAGTGTCTTTCCTCAATGAAAACATGGAGAGGAAAAATTAATGTTCATTTATTTGTTCATTTATTCATCCATTCATTTAATCAATAAAAATTTATTGGAGCACTTCTATAGGCCAGCCACCAAGATTGAATACTATATTAGAATAACACCATTTCAGTCACTGTCTAAATCTTAAATATGTTAGCTCCTGAGACTCTTGTGATTTTGTAAATGCCTAGGTACTGTCACCAGAGAAATGTCACATGCATATGTGCATGTAAGGAAATTCTGCATAATATGAGAGGTTTTGTGAACATAATTGAGTTCCTTTCATGAACAGCTTGAGTTCCTGCCTTTTTCCTGAATTCATTAGCTCATATGATAGTCCTGTTATAGTAACTAGATTTCCACCACGTTCTTCCACACCAAAGTTTCTGCTTTTGATTACTTTTCTACAATCTAGTTTTTCTCCATTTGTTTTCATTTCTTTTCTTAGGGATTAAAGTCCAGTCTCTGAAACAGAGGTTGCCTTCTCCTGAATTGCAACATTGTTTTCTGAGATTTCCCTTCATGACTGACAAATATTATTTCTGACCTGCATAATTCCAGTAACCTCCTAACTCATGCCCTTGTCCCCAGTACCTCCCTATTCCACTCCGTCACATTCTGATGTCAGATGTACACCTTTGAAGCACAGATTTGGTCATG
This sequence comes from Neotragus pygmaeus, assembly GCA_006410875.1. Lineage (NCBI taxonomy): Eukaryota > Metazoa > Chordata > Mammalia > Artiodactyla > Bovidae > Neotragus > Neotragus pygmaeus. Next base: position 105,658 of record SJYV01017562.1, on the reverse strand, counting down.
TACTTCTTTGACTCCAGCAGGAAAATACATAGTGCTTTACGCACAAAAGATTTATTTCAAATTCTATTCCCATACAATTCCTCTACATGAAATCCATGCCCAGAGAAACTCTAATCTTTGCTTGTCATTGGAAACGAAGTTCATTGTCTTATGTCAATGCTTTTTCTCACCTAAATGTCCTTCTGTCACATTTTATGCTAATCTCTGCCCATATGTCGAAGCCTAAATCAAATGTCTAGTCCTTTATACTCAAATTGGTTATGTGGGAATGGAAAGCACAGAATTAATGCAAAAATTATTTTAAAAGTGGAAGTAACCATAATCAGTTCCTTATTTTGAACATGAAGATTAATTTTAAATACCAGCCTCTTCATGCTGCTGTGGCCACTTTAGACAGCGTATTAAAAACCAGAGACATTACTTTGCCAACAAAGGTCTGTGTAGTCAAAGTTGTGGCTTTTCCAGTAGTTGTGTATGGATGTGAGAGTTGGACTATAAAGAAGGTTAAGCCCCGAAGAATTGATGTTTTCAAACTGTGGTGCTGAAGACTCTTGAGTTCCTTGGATAGCCAAGAGTTGAAACCACTCAATCCTGAAAGAAATCAACCCTGTATATTCATTGGAAGGACTGGTGCTGAAGCTCCAATACTTCGGCCACCTGATGTGAAGAGCCGATTCATTAGAAACGACCCTGATGCTGTGAAAGATAGAGGGCAAGAGGAGAAGAGGGTGACAGAGGATGAGATGGTTGGATGGCATCACTGACTCAATGGACATGAGTTTGAGCAAACTCCTGCAGCTAGTGAAGTACAGGGAAGCCTGGCATGCTGCAGTCCACAGGGTTACAAAGAGTTGGACACGATTAGTACCTGAACAACAACAAAAATAAACCACCATTATTTAGGACCTGCACTGAATCCAGCTCAGTGTACAAATCCAAAAAAAAAAAGATGCTTATAAAACTATTCAAGACTTCATAGCTTTTAGAGTAAAGTTAACATTTGAATGTAGGTTTGTCTAATAGCTTATAACATGGCCTTAACCATGAGTAAATGACCTGGAAGTTTGTAGCTTAAGGGGATTATTTGCTTTTTGAATGAAAAAAAATATAAGAATTTCTTCTTTGAAACGTTAATTTTGAACATTTAAAAAATGTCTAAAAGGAGACATCCACCAGTTAATTGCAAATGTGGTGATAGAACTCAGGAAAGAAATCACTAATATAAATATTGATTTAAGAGTCATTTATACGATGGTGAGAGACAAAGTCCCATGAGTAAATGCATCACCAAATGAGAGAACATGTACAGAAAAGAGAAGGAAACCCAAAGCCAATATTGTAGAAAACATTCCATGAATGATAATGAGAAATAAATCAAAAGAGAGAATCCAGGGGAATTTCAATACATAACATGGCATACAATAGTATCATAATGGAAAATGGAAAATAAACTGGTGGTGACTTAGCCTGCATGCACATACTATTTTTAGGAGATCCCTGAACAAGAAGTCAAAACACAGAAAATGGAAAGTGTTCATGGAGCAATTCATGTTGATGTTTTTTACTTTATCAAAAAAAGAGAGCTAGCTCTTGGTCTGGATTGTTTATAGAAAAACTCTTCTAAGTGTTTTTAAGCAGTATTTACTCCTCTAAGAAACTATATTCCCCATTCTGAGGGGCTTTCCAGGTATTGTGATCTAAGTCCTTATAACTGCCCTACATGCTCACTGAGTCAAACAACACATTTTTTTTTTTTAGACAATTGTTATTTTTCAGTTGAATGGTAGAATTCTGAAGACATCACCACTTAGTTTCCAAATGACAGTTATTCAACTGAAAATGTTGACCATCCACTGTAATTTGCTGATTGCAGTGTTCAGAGTCCATTGTGATTACATATTACACTAGTCTGTAAAGTTTCTCAGGATAGAGTCAATGTAATATTATCTCAATACCCATTGACTAGTACACCCCTTACAAATACAAACACGTACACACACACTCATTTGCCTCTAGTACCAAATACAACACATATAGTAGGCATTCAAAAGTGGTTGTAGGATGAATTAATAAATGAATGAAAAAGAAGATGAATGAACAAATACCTTGGTAAGTGAAATAAAGCAGATACATGCATTTGTAGAGACATAAACAAAAATGAATAGAAATTCTATTCCATGTAGCAAGGTGATATAATTAGTACATAGGCTGTGTGTGTGTGTGTGTGTGCATGCACGCGCTCAGTCACTCAGTGCTGTCTGACTCTTGCAACTTCCTGGACTATAGCCTGCCAGGCTCCTCTGTCCATAGAGTTTTCCAGGCAAGAATTTGGAATGGATTGCTATTTCCTTTTCCAGAGAATCGTCCCTATTCAGGAATAGAACCCATGCTTACTGCATTGGCAGGTGGATTCTTTACCATTCTTTACCACTAGGGAGCTCGTATATAGGCTAAAAGGTACAAAAAAATTTTTAAGGAATCTTTTTAAAGATGAGCCCTCTACAATGACACAAGCTACTGTAAATGGTATATTAAATGTTCAAGTAAAATTTTGATAGCTGACAAAGAGATAGCAAAGTTTAGTTTTTCCTTATGGAATATTTATTTAAACTATCTCTGAAGTACAAAATGTAGCATTACATTTTAAAAAGTAGTGTTTCAACAGATACAAAAATGTAAAATAAACAGTTTGGTAAATGTTCTTGTCTATGTTGTATCTTTTAGATAATAGCTTTCGCACTTTAGCATTTATGAGAATGTCTATTTCATTTTTAAAAAATTATTGAATACTATCAGTCAGAAAAGTTAGGTTAGGCTGTGGTAATCAACCCTAGACCTCAACTGCCTAAAACAAGAACGTTTATCCCTCAGTTAGGTCATAGGTCCATTTTGGCTCTGCTATGCTGGCCTCTAACTAGAGATCTGGGCTGATGAAATCTATCATCTACATCACACATTTCCATTACAGGCAAAAGCGCACATGTAGCAGCTCTCAAAGAATTTCCCAAGAAGTGACATATCTTACTTCCCTCAAATGGCATTGGTCAAAACAAGAGTTACCTCATGAGGCACAAGTGAACAAATTACTATATAATATAGTCAAACAGTAAGGTTTTTTTGTTTGTGTTAATTCACTTATTCTCCCTGAAACAACCTCACCACATATATGACGTGTGTGTGTGTGAGTGTGTGTGTGTGTGTGTGTGTGTGTGTGTTACAAACTTTCAAAGTTAGAATGCAGAATTCACAAATCTAAGACTTCAAATCTCAGGACTGAGTATTTACACACAGCTTACCATATGCGAGGCTCAGCACAAAGCACGTAAGATGAAATGCTAGGTAACCAAACCACAGCCCTTGCCTTTGAAGAATACTTGCACTAATGGAGGAGATAAATAAATAAATATATTCATAAGAAAGATGTACTTGCTGTTGTGGCAGAAAAATTAATTCCACATGGAAGGGTCGAAGAAGACTACACTGATACTTGAGGAATATTTAAATGGGCAAATGGGAATTGGTCAAATGAAAAATGGCAGATGAGATGAAGCGAGGTGGATTGTCATTCCTATCAAAGGGAATGGTATTTGGAAAGATATGGGGATATTCCAATGCATTGTGTCTCATTGAGACAAAAACGTCTTTAATTGTGATTATGAATGGAGCTCCAGAGAAGATAGCCCAAGATGAATCCAACGACAGACCAAGGCAGGATATGAGTGTCATAAGCATTACATAATCTGTCTTGATGTGGTTTTTGAAGTGTTCCATGTTGTTTCTTATGAACATCAATGATGTCTACTCCTTAAAGATAAAACTATAAATGCATTTAAAACTTTATAATGCATTTAAAAATCTTATAATCATCATTATGGCTGACATATAATACTTTTGAGATACTGCCAAAACATGTGGAAAATTAAGATAGGCTATATCTATGCACCTCATAAAAAATTTTAAATACAAGCTATTTTCATTAAACAAAGAGATCGTATTTTACTTAAACACAAAGACCACAAAAGAATAAGGGGGAAAAAAAACATATATATATATAAAAACAATGAATTAAACACTTAAATTCCATACAGTTAAAGTCCAAAGGGAAAGCCTGCCAAGACCAAACTCAGATGACCCTGAGTTGTACAAGTAAGCCTTTATGTTATCGGGACCCAAAAATCTCCACCAGGATTTTACAAAGTAGAAACTAAATCTAAAACTAAATCCAAGTCAAAATCATTCTTTTCTGGAGTCACCAATTCCATGTCCTCTGAACACATTCACCGCTGAGTTAATATTAAGTCCAGCCCTGTTTTGGTTGCTAAGGCTATTCAGTCTGGTTCCTAAAATATTAACCACAATCTTTAAAATGAAATAGCAATGCTAAAAATAACTGCTGCAACTGCTTCAGTTAATTATAGTCCACTCTACCAATAAAACCCAAAACAGATATGATAAACTTATTAAAATAATAGAAAATTTGAGAGAAATCCTGGATGATATTGGTCAGTAATGGGGACAGTATATAAAGACTTTGTAACAGTGATTTCCAAGTTAAAATGGCTCTTAAATATTGCCCCTGGTACCTGTCCTAGAAATGAATTTTTTATTTTACAATTTAATATTTACTAAAAAGAAGAAAAACAAATTTCATCATAAGCCTAAACTAGAGCCATATTAACTTCCATTAAGAAGCAGAATTATGGAATATTAGACATGTGGTATATAATATTTGGATATTCAGGTCTTTAGAAATGGATATATTGAGAAATTAAGTATTAAAGAACCTTTCAAAGAATCCAAACAACACTCTATATAAGGGTTTTTGTTGTTCAGTCACTAAAGTTGTATTCCACTCTATTGTGACCCCACTGGCTGTAGCCCACCAGGTTCCTCTGTCCACTGGATTTCCCAGTGATTTAGGTCCAAGAATACTGGAGCAGGTCGCCATGTCCTCCTCCAGGGGATTTTTCTGGGGGCAATGAACCTGCATCTCCTGCATTGGCACTTTACTTTACCACTGAGCCACCAGGGAAGCCCCAGGGCAAAGGAAAGTTCTTTCATATGTTTTTTCTACAAAGACTTAGAATATTTCTTTTATGAGAAACAAATCCTTCAACAATCATCTCCTATATAGCAATCAAAATTTCTTCTATTGAAAAAGCTCTAATTTGAGTGACGTGGGGAATAAACTGCCAGAATTTAACTTCCTAGACAGAAAGTATTAGCTTAGCATGACAGGCACAGTATCAGACAGCTTAGGCTGCCATAACAAAATACCACAGACTAGACAATTTAAACTAGGAAACTATTTTCTCAGTTATGGAGGCTAGAAATCTCAGCTCAAGGTACAGTAATGTTTGGCTTCTGGTGCGAGCACTCTTATTTTCTTGCTTGGATTCTGGCCTTATCCTCACATGGCCTTTCCTCTGTGGTGCATGGACAGAACTCTGGTTCCTCTTCCTCTTCTTATAAGGGCACCATTCCCATCAGATTAAATTCCCACCATTATAACTTCATTCAGTTAAATTTAATTACCTCCTTATGAGTTTCGCTGCCGGCTCAGTTGGTAAAGAATCTGCCTATAATGCAGTAGATGTGGGTTTGATCCCTCGGTGGGGAAGATCCCCTGGAAACAGAAATAGCAACTCACTCCATTATTCTTGTCTGGGAAATCCCATGGACAGAGGAGCCTGGCAGGCTACAGTCCCTGGGGTTGCAAGAGTTGGACATAACTGAGTGACTGACCCACCACCACCCACTACCTGATGGGCCTTTCCTCCAAATGTAGTCACCTTGATGGTTATGAATTCAATATATGAAGTGACACAATTCAGGGCACACAGGTTCTTACTTAGAAATATTTAAAAACCTTCTACTATATTCATACTCCTTTAGGCAAAAGCTACTCAAACCCTAGCGATGTTAACATCAGTTGGCAGAAATTTCCTGCAAAAGGAAAACCTTGAGACAGGTGAGGAAATAAGAAATATTACCTTTCTACCTCTGAGGTGAACCCAACAGTTCCACCCACTATGTCACCATAACACTTTAAATGCAATAATATATACCACCAAGATCTCCATGCCTTCTTAGCCCATTTGGCACTAGTGATAAGGAACCCGCCTGCCAACGCAGAAGACATGAGACACAAGTATGATCCCCAGCTTGGGAAAACCCCACTGAGAAGGCAATGGTGCCCACTCCAGCATTCTTGACTGAAGAATCCCATGGGTAGAGGAGCCTAGCAGGCTACTGTCCATTGGATCACAAAGATTCAGACACAGATGAAATGACTTAGCATGCATGCACAATACAGTTTGGGTCTTAAATACCCATCTGAAAAGTTTGGCTAATGAGACTGCATTCTAGTTAAACAAAAGAGATATTGTTTTAGATAGCAAAGTAAAACCTTATCAGAACTCAATAAATAGGGACGGAAATTTAAACAGATAAAATGCAGAGTCATGTTACAGCAAGGTTAATCAGATAAATCTTTGCAGCTCCCTGACTGGAAGTTTAGGGTGCTAAGAGTCAATAATCCGTCATTTAATTTCTGAATTTTTAATATTAGTAGGTGCATTATCACCACATTTTACTGTATTTCATTTTAGTTATCAATTAAATGATAAAGGGTTCATAAAGTATGCTTTGAAATTAATCTTTGTTTAGCATGAATTCCATAGAAATATAGAATTCACTTTCCTTTCTGGTGAAATCTTTAAGATCATATATTTTTCAGACTGTGCCCTGACCTTGTCCTGAAGTCTAAAGGTAGAATGCAGTGACAAGAGTGGAGATACCAGTAAAGGAGATGCAAGAAAGAGTCGGTTTCAGGGTAACATCAGGAGGCATGCGAGGATGTTGGCTAAAACTCATCACCCAGGCTACATCTGCTTTCAAATTCCTTTTTTCCCGGTTCCTTGTTGAGTCATTATTTTGAACAAGGCATTCATTTTTCTGAAACCCCAAAGTTTCTTATTGGAAATCAAATAAAAAACATCTACCCGTCTCATAGGGTCATCCTCAAGATTAAATGTCATAATATTTGTGAAGTACACAGCATCATGGCTTGTGTATCCCACAGCTCCAAGTGGTAGAAATTATTTTAGTATTAATGCCACTAGCCATATGCTGGCAAAAGGGAGATTTCTCATTATGAAAAGTTTGATGTTATAGAATAGTTGTAAATTAATGTTCAAATTCATGGACAAGACTATACAGATCTTTAGACAAGTTTCTGCTTAACCTAAAATGTCACTTGCCATTTGGTCAGATGTACTAATTCTATTAAGCTGTATTATTCAAGGTTATTCATTAGAGGTCTAACTCCACTCAGCCATTAGAACGAGAATGAGATCAGAAGACTACAATTTTCCCAGCATTTTGCTTCCAATAAAGAAGCAAGTTCTCACAACAATTCTCACTTCCTAGATGGCACAGAGGGCACAGAAGCTCAGAGAGGTTAAGTGAATTGTTCAAATTATCCCAGATCCTAAGCATCTATGCTAAACTTTAGATGACACATTGACAAAGATCACTAATAAGTATATTCTTGCTTGCATGCATGCTCAGTTGTGTCCAACTTTTTGCAATCCCATGGACTGCAGCCATACTCCACCCCTCCCACACCACCCCCACA
>SJYV01017562.1:65192-96624 GCA_006410875.1 Neotragus pygmaeus | reverse complement strand
CCAGGCTCCTCTGTCTACGGAATTTTCCAGGCAACAGGACTGGAGTGGGTTGCCATTTCCTTCCAGAGGATATTGCCACCCAAGGGATCAAACTCGCATCTCCTATGTCTCCTGCTTTGGCAGGCAGATTCTTTACCACTGCACTACCGGGGAAGCCCATATTCTAAGTTAGGTTTTGGCAAACTTTTTAGAAACAACCAGATATCTTAGGCTTTGTAAGTCAATAGGTCTCTGCCTCAAGGATATACCTCTGCCCCATAGAAGCAGCTACTGATGAAAGGTAAGATAGTGAACATTACTGTGTTCCAATAAAACTTTATATATAAACATGAACAAATAGTAGGCCAGGTTTCATTCACAGGTTGTAGATTGTTGACGCCTCTTCTGGTTAATAATTATAGTTTAATTTTAACAGGGACATGTAACCATTTAAGAAAATCACATTCTTTTTGTGTCTCCCAAACAGAATGCCTTGAATCCTAATGGCCTAAGTCATAGGAAAATTCTGTCACATTAATCATTAAAAACTGTGCCTCATTCTACATTATTAAGCTAAGATACATATTTAGTCACTCAAATATATTTTAGATAGATTGCATAGTAGTCACTTAATATATATTCAATGAACAAATAAATGAATAACCAAATAAAGAGCCTCTTGGTTGATATCGAAGAAGAACATCTTATCATAACCTGCCTTTTATCCAGATAAATTTGTCAGATTTTTATTAGATGCTTTCTATATCCCAAGTACTCCTCTGTGAATTGACTTGTACAGAAGAATAAGACATTATTTTTCCTTTTCAAGGATCTCAAGCTTATGAGGCAAATAAAAGTAAATGAGCATATAAGTATTGCATTTGTGAAAATTGTGTTGACTCAGGATACTCAGATGTAGATTATGACAGGGCTAGTTCTCAAATTCAATTTCTTACAATGCCAATCGATATTGTACTACTGTTCAAGAAGTGCAAGAATCTACCTTTCACACCAAAAAATCAAATTATGTCTATACTTAGCCTGAACTGAACTAATTTGAGGAGGATTGAAAACTAGAAATAGTGTTCCTTATTGGATCTTTTTTCTTGCCATCTCCTTGTTTTATCTTTAAAAGAAACACTCCTCTCAAGCTTCATATTGATTCTTTGACCAAATATTATTTTGGAAATTATACACATTCCTGCCTTTATAGCTTATATTCCTTATTCCTTATTTGTGTGCTTAACTGGTTTTCTCCAAATGCCTTTTCAGAATTCTTCTTTAACGTCAACCATACAACCACAATACAGAGTAGAGCATAAGTTTAGGTTTTATCTTTATTGTTAAATGCATGAGGCTTCATGAAAACTGCCAGTATTAAGCTGATGACAATTTGAGGAAGATGAATCAAGTGCCAAAATATCTGGGGGGAAATATCAATACATAAAAACAGACAAAGAAATGTCTGAAATTATCATGGCATAGCTTTGAAAGACAAGATATTAAGAAAGGGTTTGGAACATAGTCATATAATCTGGATGAGATAAGTGGTCTTCATTTGTCACAATCCCGGGATATGAGTCTTTCAGATCATTGTGAATGATGTTTTGTGTGGTATAATAGAACTAAAAAATGTGGAAGCATTTGATTTAATGCATAGACATCAGTTTTGTCTGCCAAATCCCAAGGAAGACATTTATAAGCCCATCAATCAACATTAGGATCTCTGTGTTGAGCAAATGACATCCAAATCATAAAGCCATTGTCATTTAAAATGCATTTTTAAATCACTGCTCCACTACCATTTATAATGGGTATATTTTTAACTCCAATAATTAATCAACTCTGACACATTTCCTTTCTTTTTATTCCTGTCCTCTTCTGACATCCTTCTTCTAAAAGAAGCCATTTTTAATTTCCTGTATGTAGAAAACCAGCCAAGATAGTCAGGTTTCTAGGTTTCATCAATGAAGGGGCTTTGGAGGTTTATAAATTAAGAAAGTTGAAAAACAATTTTCAGTTTAGATAGCATCTTGACATACATGTGCCATGAGCAGAATGACATCTCCATTGGGAATACAAATCCACTGCTCCTGACGATTGCAGAAAGATATTGCTTGAAAATGATGTACCTCAAGCACACAGTCGTATCACATTTCTCCACCTCTTTGAGAACCAGTTCATCAGATAATTTCTCTTAAAGAGATCCCAGTACTGTAATTTGCCTCTGCTTTAATCAACAGTGAGATAATATAGAAGCCGCATTAAATGATTCAGAATGATTTAGTCAGCAGGAAACCCATTAGTCTAACCATATTTTCCCATACTTTTCAGCACCATGTCCTGTCATCTGGAAATAATAGGTACCATAAAAGCAAATTCTGAAGGCTTAAAAAAAATTGCTAGGATAGAGCACACAGTGTTTATTTAGAGGTTGATATTACCACAAATTAATCAAAATGAGAATTTTTTCCAGTATATTTGAATTCGATTTCCGTATGAAAGAATGTTAAGATGCTACAGTTAAACATGATATATTTACATATTTATTTTCATCAGATTGGAATATGCCAGATGTGCAAACATAGAATCATACTAATATAGATGTTTTCATTTCTAGTAAATCACTGTGTAAAATTAAAAGAAAAAAAAAGGTGGGGAGAGGAAGAATAAGGAAATGGCAGCTTGAAGAGATGACTAGTGCATATTAAAACATTTTGAATCAGTAGTCTATATAAAGATTTATTTTTTATATTTTTCTTTTATGGTTAATTATTTATAAGCTACCAAGTTTTCAAGATGACTTGAACATATAAGAAATAGTCATTAAAATCATGATTGCTAAAATTTAATGAATGTACTTGGCGGGGGAGTGGAGAGGGAAAGTAAAAATGGCAAAATTTAATATTTGATCATCTTTTAGCTTTGCATACCTCTTGGAGTTCTTCACAATTTGTGGGTTCTCAATGAATACTGCTAGATAATAATCTTACTTTTTAAAACATTCAGATTTCCCCTGAACATTCTCCAGTCCTTAGAGTGTGTCGTGTAGCAGTCCAAGATGTAATGAGGCTATATTGTAACCAGCAGAAAGAAGAGTTGGGAGAAATAAGGTTTCAAATGATAGGGTTATGACAGTGGCTGAATTGAATTCAATTCTTTAATTGAATGAAAATTTCTAGTTACCATTTTGCAGAAGAAGAGACTGGTAACATTAGAGTGGTAAGTTGAAAATGCTAAACCTTAATGAGACTCCTAAATTCTTATTCCAGACTTCAAAGTTTGCCAGGTCTTTCAAGGTAAAAGTGAGGAGGATGGTTATTAAGTAATAACAAATTCCTATAGTGTTTGAATTTAATATTACAAACCAGATAATCCAGAAAGTGAAAGCTTCTCAGTCGTGTTTGACTCTGTGACCCCATGGACTATATAGTTCATGGAAATCTCCAGGCCAGAATACTGGTGTGGGTTGGCATGCCCTCCTACAGGGGATCTTCCCAACCCTGGGATCGAACCCAGGTCTCCCACACTGATGGTGGATTCTTTACCAGTTGAACCACAAAACAGTCTTAACCAGTCTATTTGATTGCTACATTTTTTATGAAAATACACTCAGTGAAGCTACATGGAATATTCCAGTGGAGTCACCAAACTGCAGCAGCTAAGACCTGGTTTCCATTTCCCATCTGCCTCCTAAATTCACTATAAGGATTAAATGAACTGACGAAAGAAGAGTGGTCCATACAGTGCTTGGTTCTCAGTAAATATAAACTGTGAAAAGTCCTTGTACTCATAGAGGTGATAGTTAAAAAGAAAAGCAAATAAATCTATAATGGGGAAAAAAGAGCTTGTCTTTCTGACCTATTAAAAATAAGAGTCATCATTTTATAACATTTATTACATATATGTGGAAATATTAACTCACATAATAGTCTTCACAGCCTGATGACACAGATACTGTCTTTATTCCTTTATTTTATGGATGAAAGAAACTTAAGCACAGGGAGGTTATGTAGCTTATCCAAAGGTACAGAACTAGTGAGTGTCAGAATTCAGATTTTTAACCCAAGCAGATTGACACCATGGCCTAACACTTAGAGAACAGGCTCTCCAGCTTTCCATTTACATTTGTATTATGGTTATTAGCAGTGAAACTATTGCCATCTAATATTTTATAAATACAAGTGGTTTTCAAAATAGCTTCTTGTGGTGTCCTAGCAATTATGAGGTCAAAAATCATAAGGATCACTTTCCTTTTTATATCCAAGCCTAAAGCAGAGCAGTTTAGGCTAAGTTTGTACTAATATGGCCTCGTTATCTCTTCTGAGAATAAGTAAAAAGATTCGGATTATGAACAGGGAAGATATCTGTCTTCATGGGAAGAAAGCTTCCATACCAATAAAAATGATAAAGAATGAAATGTTTTGTTTCAACATCTTTATTTGATTAAAGTACTTAATCCCAGGATTATCTGGGACCCTATCATCCTTCATGATGTGAAAGATGACTTACATTTGGTTTTAAAGTACCCAAGGAGACAAAAATGGGGTTGGGGGGAGGGATAGGATGAAAGGAAAACATCCCAAAAACTTTCCAAAAATATTCTACCCACACTACAGTTTTAGACGACAATGTCAGAGGAAAAACATTTAACACCCTCTTTCTTTAAAGTTGGATTTGTTTAACTGGCCTGAGCTTAAGAAAATGTTATGTTTACTCTGTGGGAATATTTGTGAAGAGTGAATTTAACTTGGCTACTATGAAAGTTGTTTTTGTTGTTTGGATTTCTTTAATGTTAGTGTTTGGGATGACTTTGTTTTCTTTGGGGTGGAGGAAGCAACTTTTCATACAATTTAGTGGTTACTTGAAACCACCTCCATTGGACTCTCAAGCATTCCACATCCTATATATAATATATATTTCAACTACGTTTGTTTTCTCAAAATCCAAGAATGACTGCATTAATGTTGCTCCATTTCAGAAAGATTAAAACCACAGGGGGGATAATTCGAGATGATGCCAAAGTACAGGGGTTTCCTAAGCAGACTGCATATCATTTCTCCTCTCTCTTCTGTCTTCCATCCTATATCCTGGGGCCTCAGTGTAAAAGCCACCGTATTCTAATTCAGCCTGTGCCTGAGAAAGGAGGCTAGGCAATTTTACCTCTAATGAATCCAAGGTTTGAAGCTCCTTCCTCCACCTCGCTATCTCCTCCCATTCTGACCCTTTCTCTCCCAGTGTGGTCTCAGGCTTTTCTTTGTCCCTTTCACTCTCAAGAACGTTCTGCAACTTTGTTGTTGTTCAATTGCGAAGTCATGTCCGACTCTTTGTGATGCCATGGCCTGCAGCACACCAGGCCTCCCTGTCCCTCACCATCTCCCAGATGTTAGCTCTAATCCAGACTTCTACACAGGTAACACAAGGGAGTCTGATTATAGACTTTCTTTACTATGTGACACATGGGAGAGTGATCAGGAGAGGTTTAATGACAGTTTCGGCATTTTTAAGATTTAAGTTATGGGTCATTCTTTTTCTTGATTTAGTCTATTAGAGGCACTTTGAAATAAAATATCCTATAGAAAAAGTATGAACATAGAATTTGTGTCTCAATCCAAATCAGAAACGCAAAACTGGCCTGGAGTGTGGCATACTCAGGACAGTCCTAGACTCCCCTCTCCTTCTGTCTTCTTTTCTGCTCCAGTCTCTCCTATTGGACAGTAACAACTAAAACCCAGAGGTCGAGGGAGTCCTGCCTTGCGGTCTGGCCAGGCCAGGCTCCCAGAGCACAGGTGCACTGGAGAACAGGTCTGCAGGGGCAAACAGAACCGATATTAAAAAGTTTAAAAGTCAGATAGTAATGATTGATAGCTATTTCAACAGATAGATAAAGGTGGTTTATTTAAACACTATTGAATTCAAATATGCTAAAGCTCTTGCATATATGCACTACTATGTATAAAGTCGATAACTAATGAGAACCTGTTGAATAGTACCACGAAACTCTATTCAGTACTCTATGGTGATCTAAATGGGAATGAAACTTAAAATGGAAGGGATATATGTATACACATAACTGGTTCACTTTGTTGTACAGCAGAAACTAACACAACATTGTAAAGCAACTGTACTCCAATAAAAATTAATAATATAAGAACTCTGAAAACCCTTCTCATCAAATTCACACTAGGTTAAAGTCTGAAAGTTTCTCTCACCCATCAAAGTTCAACTGAAAACTAAGTTGAAACTGTATAAGTAACACCTCTATGAATAAAAATATTTATTACCCCAACTATTGCTTTCTTTCAAAATAAATCACTTTACACTTTGAGAGAATAGAGATTGTAATCAGATCTTTCCCATTCTGTCTTTGCCTTGGGATTTTAAAAAGAATCCTGCTACATTTCCAATTCAGGCTTAGAATTCAAGACTATAAGATTCTGAGGACTGCAAAATGATCATTTTAGCAATAAAAATGGTTTTGAGCTGGGCTAATTGTTTTTCTAAACTGATCTTAAGTCAGAGGATAAACATTCCCATTCAGTATCTATTATTATTCAAAGTATTTCCATCCTAAGAAATCATGGAGAAATCCCAAGAAAAGGAAAAAAAGAAAGGAAACCCAGCTGCACTGATCTACCCTGGAGATAGGCATGAATGGTGTTAAAGGTATGAGCTATTTAGCCAAGAAATTGGATGTTTTTCTAGCCTTGATTGACTCACAAGCAGTAAAATGAAATTTGTCAAATATTTCATTACCCCAGGGCTAGAGTTCACTGATAGCTACTATGGGATTCTGACCTGGCAGTGATGCAACATTTCTTCAGAAAGCCAAGAGAAACCCCGTCCTCAAGATGAAGCAAGAGTTTGAATGGTTTTTCATTGCCAGAGAAGAAATATGAGCAGAGAAATAGGAGCAGTAAGAGCTTTGCTTGGATGTCCATGAAAAGAAGAGTAACTTCTCCAGGGTCCATGCATAACTTTTCGTTGCTGAGTTGCTGTCATGTCTGACTGTTTTGCAACCCCATGGACTGTAGCCCACCAGGCTTCTCTGTCTATGAGATTTTCCAGGCAAGAATACTACAGAGCATTACCATTTCCTATTCCAGAGGAATGTCCTGACCCAGGGACTGAACCTGTGTCTCCTGCACTTGTCTCCGGCATTGTAGGCAGATTCTTTACCACTGAGCCACCAGGGAAGGCCATAACCATTACCATAGCCATAGGTCATGCATAACCTACTTGGCATCAAATAACCAAAAATGGCTCAGCTTCGAAGCTCTCCATCACAGTGTTCCCCTGCAGTTGTCTGGCTGTTGGGAGAGACAGAGAAAGAGGGCTGAAAACACCAATGCTTAAGCAGCTTGTTTGAATCATCCTCTACATCAGGTCCTAAAACTGGTAGATAATTACAGGAAATATCTGGAAAATGATTCTCATTTACAAATGAGAAAGTGTTCCTTCTCCCCGCAGGCCACATCAGACAGAGAAGCCACGAGCACGGTTGCACTGCTATTTGCACACTAGATTTCAGCAATATCCACAATTTTCGATCCCTTTATATTTTTTCCTTTGCAGGCTTTGCCCATTGGCTTCATTCTGTCTGAGGAGATGTCTCCTGGCTTATCTCGTGGCTCCTATTCCCACAGCCTCCTTCCCTTCCCTTCACCTCATTTTCTCTCACCTTGCAGGTTTGATGATGGTTTCCAGCCTGTCTCTCCCTCTAGATCCTAAACTGTGAGAGAATAGGGACCAGGTTTGAGTGTCCTCTTTTTTCAACACAGGGGTCTGGCATGGAGTAGACACTTAATAAATATTTATTCAATGCATGAATGAAATTCTCATCCGGCTCTAATTACAGAGTAACCCTCCTAAAGGAATGTTCTCATTCCTTTTTCTTTTTTTTAACATGGGAAATTAAACCATAACTTTCCCAGGGCATTTGTACTAACTGTTCTAAGCAGGTTTCAGAAATGTCTGGAAAGTCATCCCTTTCCACATCATTTTACAGAGTCTTGCTGCCAGCAGAGTCATAGCAAGTGAGTTCAGAGCTGAGACCTTCTTTCAGTGCAGCTGGTGACTGTGCTTTGCTTCTTTCCAGGCCTTATCTTCAGCAGAACTCAAGAGTGTTCTGTGGAGACGGCACTATCTTCTGATGAATATTTAACAAAGGGATTAACATGACTTATAAAGAAAACTCCTGCTAGTGTAAAATTTCCATCGGGAAAATCTCCCAGCCAAGGAGCTGTGGCCAAAGAACATGAGCATCCTTTTGTCAAAAGTCCTCAAAGTTTAGGAGGAAAAGGAACCAGTCCAGAGTACATTTTTTTCCTGTCAGAATTTCTTTAACATCTCTGATATTCATTTTCCTCATATGGAAAATGTGCATAATCCAGAATTTATAGTCATTGTAAAAACAAAAGGAAAAAAAAAAACTAATCCCACTGTATATATGCACACACACATATATCTTACGTGAAAGTGAAAGTCGCTCAGTCCTGTCAGACTCTTTGTGACCCAGGTCAGAATACTGGAGTTGGTAACCTTTTCCTTCTTCAGGGGTCTTCCCAATCTGGGATCAAACCGAGGTCTCCCACATTGCAAGCAGATTCTTTACAGCTGAGCCACCAAGGAAGCCCTATATTTATCTAATGAACTATGTTTAGCTCAGTAATGTGCATAAGTAGATGTGCATAAGTATTTGTTTATATTATAAATAATATAATTTGTATTTATTATAAATATTTAATAATTTATTAATATTACTATTTTTATACCAAAATGTTGGAAGGATGAACAAAATAATAGAATACCAGACTGTCACACTAAAGAACTCTATACATAGAGAATTTCAGGGTAAACAGAGCTATCAAATAATAAGAAATGTGTTAAGTAAAATTAAGAATATAGCACACACAAAAAAAGAGCTTGCCTAGAAAATCAGAGAATACAGAAAGTAAAACATTTATTTAAAAAATGAAAGAAAAGAAAAGAAAATCAAAGTAATACAAGTAAAAGAGGAATTCTTCATGGACATTTGTCTCTATGGAAAATAAATAGGGAGGTCAAGTGAAAAGTACAGCAAAAGAGACACAGATGTATAGAACAGTCTTTTGGACTCTGTGGGAGAGGGAGAGGGTGGGATGATTTGAGAGAATGGCATTAAAACATGTATAATATCATATAAAAAATGAATCGCCAGTCCAGGTTTAATGCATGATACAGGATGCTCGGGGCTGGTACACTGGGATGACCCAGAGGGATGGTATGAGGAGGGAGGTGGGAGGGGGGTTCAGGATTGAGAACACATGTACACCCGTGGCAGATTAATGTTGATGTATGGCAAAACCAATATAATATTGTAAAGTAATTAGCCTCCAATTAAAATAAATAAATTTAAAATTTTAAAAATGTAAACACTTTAAATAATTTTCTAAACTCTATGCTTACATAACTATAGATATGACTTATACTTAGCAGACAGACTCTGGAACACATGATTTGCTCCCAGCAGAGGGCCCCATAGGAGTCCCAGCAGTGTCACTTGACATTCAGACACCTTCATTGTGGTCTGGAACATCCAAGGGTTTCACAGTCTATGGCTGTGTCTAATTGTGCAATGCTCACAGACATCTTCCCACTGAGAAGAGGACAGGCTGAAAATTCACTCAAACTCCCTTCCTTAAGTATTATGACCTGGAATGGAGCTGGATACACACAGAAAGTGCACCTTGTTTTAATCTATCTACTCCAAATCTCTGGCCATAAGACAAGAAAACTCAGTCCTGGAAGGAGGGAAAAACCTCAGGTGTGTCCTATTAAATTTTTCCCTTGCTTCCACTCTTTTCTACCAGAGATTGTGACCTGAGGAGCAAAAAATGATGACAAGATAGATAGAAGGTAGGTCACCAAACTTTCTGCTGCTGCTGCCGCTAAGTTGCTTCAGTCGTGTCCGACTCTGTGTGACCCCATAGATGGCAGCCCACCAGGCTCCCCCATCCCTGGGATTCTCCAGGCAAGAACACTGGAGTGGGTTGCCATTTCCTTCTCCAGTGCATGAAAATGAAAAGTGAAAGTGAAGCCGCTCAGTCATGTCCGACTCTTCATGACCCCATAGACTGCAGCCTACCAGGCTCCTCCGTCCATGGGAGTTTCCAGGCAAGAGTACTGGAGTGGCCTGCCATTGCCTTCTCTGTCTAAAAGGTGAGAGAAAACAAAACAGAAAAATTTTAACTTGTTATAGTTTGTATCCATATCAGAAGACCAGCATATTTTCAGTGTTTATGACAGAACTAAGAAGCAAATTAGAACTGTAAAAATTAAAATTTCCATAAACAATTACTTAGTTGGTAGCATAATCATATGAAAACTGTGGAGTCAAAACCTGCCAAACAGATGAAATTGCCTAGAGTTTTGTTGTTGTTTTGTTTCAATATTTTTAACAGTTTTAAGTAAGCAAGAAATCTTAGAAACCATGAGAGGTTAGATGAAAAACCATAGAAATAAAGATCTCATCATGTAACTTTACTTAAATGTGGGACACTGGTAAATCATCAGTTTGTAATTTTCTAAAATTCCCATATATTGTTTCCAGCAAAATAAATGTGTTCTTAATAACTACTTTCCTTTGTGAGTAACAGATAACTGAAAAAGTGTTGGGAAAGAAATGAGGGAAAAACAAAGAAGCTATTGATGAATTCTCTCTGGACTCCAACAGTCAACACAATGGAAAGATCAGAATTACAATAGACCATCATTGCTTCAGTACACAGTCATAACCTGAATAGAGTCTCCGCCACACAGCTAGGATTCAACGGAAAGTTAGAATGAATAGACATTTGTATCTGACTGGTATTACAAAGTTGAAAAGTTATAAATAACATCTTTTGGGGAATATAAACATTTTTCTTTATTGTCAACATTTAACATTATAGAATGTAGATAAACTTGAAAAAAAAAAAAGTAGCTTTCCACTTAGAAGGAGCCATTTTGTCAGAATTTATAGTAGCCAATGATGTTTGCACCTGAGACTGAAGATGTTCTCAATCAAAAGGGCTTTCCACTTAAAGATGTGTGACTGTTGCCATCACAGTTTTATTTAAAAAGTCAACGTTAACCTACATGCATGTATTCGAAATTGTTCCTAGTGTGCAATAATGCTTTTTTAATGAATGAACAAATGAACATGCCAGATTGACATATGGCATAAGTTGTTCTGGTGCACTTTTTACACATTATGGACCTAGAAGTTTCTCTGTTCAACAGTGAAGACCTCTTTGCTATCTATTGCACAGATGTTATGAAAATAGGTCCTGACTTGAGTCTATTTCCTATCTTATACCCTCCAGATTATTGAGGATATCTTTTCCTTTTTATTCATTTGTTTTTCCCTAAAGCAGTGATATGTGCATGCCTGCAGGCTAAGTTGCTTCAGTTGTGTCCAACTCTTTATGACCCTGTGGTCCATCATGCTCCTCTATCCATGGGGTTGTCCAGGCAAGAATACTGCAGTAGGTTGCCATGCCCTCCTGCAAGGGATCTTCCCAGCCCAGGGAAGAGACCCTAGTCTCTTATGTCTCCTGCCTTGGCAAGTGGGTTCCTCACCACTGGTGCAGTCTGGGAAGCCCCAAAGCAGTGGTGCTAACTCTGATTAGTGGTCACTTAAAAATGAAATTTTTACTTTTAGCTATAAGGAAACCTGTCCCCATGTTAATGTTTTTATATTAGGTAAAACAGAGTTTTAGCTGAGGTAGGTAGGCTTCATACCCATCAGTCTCTGCAGGCACTGCCCAGCTTCTGCTGTGGCTATTGTAGAAAAAAAGTCCAGCTTCTCTAATGCAACCCAGAAAGGGCCCCCCAGGCCTGATGTTTTCAAGTTTCACTGACGAAATGTCCCGTCCCCAACCCCAAAGAATTCCATGGGACTTTCTGTGGACAAGTTTTCTAGTTCCTGCAGAACTGGAAAGATGTCCCTCAAATGGTCTCCTTGGTCTTGATCAGTCCAAGCCTGTGATCCAAGTGCTTCTGCGACTGACCTGAGTGACTTGGCTCCTGGACCAGCAGAGGAAGGTTGGCATTCGTGGCTTTTCCTTCACAATCAACTGGTCATACAATGCAGCTTGGGGGGCAGCAAAGCTAAGATGACAACATACCCTTCCCTATCCTTTAACTTTTTCTGAAATACTTACTTTAGAGCTCCTTCAGCTGAGAATCAGAGCCATCCTGCTAGCTTAAAAGGCCACTGCTACTAGGACAAAGAACAAGCTAGTTAGATCAATTTTGCTTACTAGTATTTCTTTCAAATGGCTATTGTAGACTAATGATAATAGCACTAGTTCCCTTGTAACATAAATTTATCTGTGGATTTCCTTATCTAATGAGATACTAGATGGTCTGTATGTGTGCACTTAAATGCTCAGTCCTATCTGACTCTTTGTGAGCCCATGAACTATAGCCCACCAGACTCCTCTGTCCACAGGATTCTCTCAGCAAAAATATTGGAGTAGGTTGCCATGCCCTTCTCCAGAGGATCTTCCCAACCCAGGGATCAAATTCACGTCTCTTACATCTCCTGCAGTGGCAGGTAGATTCTTTACCACTAGCGCCACTAGATGGTCTAGTTATCAACTTAAACGGTTCTAAGTCCACACACTGTGTGGCCCAAACAATGTGGACAGTTATCACATACTTTAGATCCTGGTTTGGGTAAGAAAACTCTTACACTAGTATTCTCTGATTTTAATCCTATTTCTAAACAAGAACAAACTATGTTTCCAGAAAGCAGTTTAATAAATGTATAGGTATAAAGATAAGCTAAAGACTAAAATCAAAATGAGACTTGGATTGATTATGCAAGCATACAAACAAACCCAAAGATATGTAAAGTAAATAAAATAATGGGAAAAGAAGAAAAATGGATTTCATTAGGCTCCAAAACCCATTAATAAATAGTCACATCTGAATATGTAATGTACCTGAAATGCTTGATGAGCCACAACTTGTTTCAGAAAATGCCTAAGACAGATACTCCAGTTAGGAGAGTTCAGAGCCTTATCAGACATATTTTAATTCAATCCAATTTGGAAAAAAAATAACGAATATCTACTATGTGACAGCCTCAGAAAAGTTTAGAAAGATGACTCTAAGCTCCATAATACTATGAATCTGTTTTATTTGCCAGTTCCTAGCACAGAAGCTGGTTCATCCATCAATAGCTGTATATGCATTTACACAAAAGGAATGGATTCATTCCCTTTTCTGGGACTACAAAGGTGGTCTTCATGGTTGGACTGCACATAGTAATACAGAAAAAGTTTTCACATACCTGTTTGTTCCACACACCCCTTGGAGGTAAGCAGAAAAGATATCATTAGCTGTGACTTCTTGAGGAAGCAATTAATTGTTGGGTTAGGTGATTTACCCAAAGCCAGGCAGTTAAGTAGGAGCAAATCAGGGACTATTCTTTCCCCTCTACCATGATGCTTGTGGCAACACACTGGGTCCAAACTCGTCTCCATGTTTTCCAGTTCAACTCAAGCAGTGGGAAATACAGTCGTCAACAATGTCCTGATCTTGATTTATGTGGAAATATTTCTTTCAGAATAGAACCT
This sequence comes from Neotragus pygmaeus, assembly GCA_006410875.1. NCBI lineage: Eukaryota > Metazoa > Chordata > Mammalia > Artiodactyla > Bovidae > Neotragus > Neotragus pygmaeus. The sequence goes on along the minus strand of SJYV01017562.1, from coordinate 83,038 downwards.
TCACAAACCACCATGCTTTGCAGACAGAAACTGATATTTGTTGGGTTCTGATTCTGTGACATACACTGTGCTAGAGTTTAAAGATGTGTGCTTATTTAACCCCACCTAATTACTCTCTGACATAGGTATCATTTCCCTCCTGAGGCAGTAGATATAGGAAAATAAAATAACCTACTTAAGGTCAAAGAGTTGGTAAGTGGTTAAACTAGGACTTCTGCAATCTCAGTCTTGTTTCAAAGCCCATTGTCTTTATTACACACTGCCTCCAAGAAAGGAAACTTAGCTCCTCTTCACAAAATATCTGGGGACTCCTGTCTGAAGAAATAACTAAGAAAGCTTGCTGTTGAACTCTCTAATAAGAAGTAATCCTGGTTTCCTTTGATCAGAAGGAATGCTTCAGAACTGCATGATGTTTACAATGCCTTGCTCCAGGAATTACTTTCTTTCCACTGAGATGTGAAACCACAAACTAGTTGCTTTGGGTAATTAAAGATCCTTTGCACCAACTGAATGTGTCAACAGCAAATGTCCTGGGTAAATTTCAAGTAAGTAATTACATTCTGCCCATCTGAAATGCCTTTCTAATTTCATTCCCCTAACATATCCACTTACTGTACCTTTTAGTGTGGCTGTGGACAATTCTAAAATAACTAAGACCACACAGACTGTTGTCCCAGAAAAGAATGAGAAAATGGACTTTCATTTGAAGAGTGTATCAAGTTCTTCTATATCGTTGGATTGAAACCAACTTATAAATATAGGGAGTTCATTTTTCCCCTTACATGTCAGATTTCTTATGGCTAATTCAAGCAACCAGAAATAAAAGTTGATTATATCTTCTTTTTCTACTTCACCTGCTACAGTGTGGGTAAATCAATTTATTCCTATTATAAGAACTTCGCACTCCTTCGAGAAAAAGTCTACTGAAATATTACATTTATAGCTACAGACAACCTAATACTCAAGATGTTTTTTTAAAGCTCCACTCTAGATAATAAAGTGTCATCCTAAAATCCATCACACATGCTTTATTATAACAAACCATGTTATACCCCAAGGGGGGAAAAAGTCTCAGCAGCAAGCGATCATTTGCAAGATATTTTTTCTCATAGGACTTAGTAGGGAGGATTTCTCCTCAGAAGATCATTTTAAAATTTACTAACAAACCAGTTGGATAAGTAAATATTGCAAGTAGAAAAATATATTATATTCTATTAATTAATATATCAAGCAAAAGCCCTCAAAAATTTTGCTTTTTTTAAACTAATCCTCCTTACTCAGAAATATGGTGTTTAATCAAACAACTTGCATACTAATGTCTAGCTAATAATTCTGTAATTGCTATGAAAGCAAATCAACCAATTGTTACTCCTGTTTAAAAGCATTTAAAGTGGTTTCATCAGAGGTCTCTCACACCCATCTAACACACTCATACACACACACACACACACACACTCACATACAGTTGATCTCAGGATCTCACTTCCAAAAATAAGTTTATAGCTATACCTCAGAATTTTGAGTAATATGTGGGCGTATGCGTGTGTGTTATTCACTCAGTCATGTCCAGCTGTTTGTGACCCCGTGGACTGTAGCCCACCAGGCTTCTCTGTCCATGGAATTCTCCAGGCAAAGATACTGAAATGAATAGCCATTCCCTTCTCCAGAGGATTTTCCCAACCCAGAGATTGAACCCGGGTCTCCTGCATTGCAGGCAGCTTCTTTACCAACTGGGAAGTAACGTAAAAGAAAACTGGCTTAGGAATATATGTCTGGTTCTATTTTTGTAGAGCTTGAATGCCTCTCATTTCTTTGATTTCATGAAAATTATACACCATTTTTCAAACTGTCAGAAAAAAAGTCCTAAAACAAGATTCACTAACTACCAAAAATTGGTGCTTTTATTCAAGTCAAGTGTACCAATTCCTTATATTGACTACATAGAATCTCATTATTTTTAAACTTAGCAAAAGGTCCAAAGGCCACAGCCACATTCAAGTTGAAAGAAATGGGAAACTGTTGCCTTATAAGCTTGAAGCTATTCCTGAGGAATGGAAGATGGCAAGTGGCTGAAAAGCATCCACAGAGTCAATCATGGAACCATTTACAATGAATCTTAAGTTATTTTTCCTCTTCTGGAGGTCTCTAGACGTGGAACTTGACCAGAATTACAGTCACGTTCTAAGACACAATTGCCAGGTAAATTGTTCAGTTACATGGTGTGTGTGTGTGTGTGTGTGTGTGTGTATAAATTGGTTAGGAAGGTCCCTTGATTCTACTCAGTCTACAGTTAATGGAGATAAAATGCAAGATGTTAGAGAGATGTTGAGTCAGAAGTAAAGCTAGAACCCTAGCCTACAGACTCCCAAATCAGTTCTTTTGTCTACCTACGCTTCTATATATTAAATTGCTTCCTTCTTTTGCTTGCCTACAAACTACAGACTCCTGGGGTATAGAACTAGTCTCTCTAATCATAGATCTCTCATTAAATTTGTCTTGGTTATAATCTTGTGTGAAAAATATCCTCAACAGACATTTATTGTATTATACTTGATACTTTGTCCAGTATCACCAAGCCAATCCCAACTTAACATTCTCACATTATCTTTCACTGTTTCTCAACATTAACCTTGTTGACAACATTATCTCTGTCCCCAATGTCATCTTATAAAAGCAATACAGGGCTCCTGTCTCCTTTACGAAATTAATTTTAGATTTTTTTTCTCCCTGCAAATGAAGTAATGACAAGGTCATGAGGACTTGAAGAAATACTTGCCATGCATTCAGTCATCCTTTTGTTCACTGGTTATTTCTGAGCTGAGAAAAGTCAATAATTTTCTGTTTCTGTAAAGATTTTGACAGCTACACAGTCACTGCAAAAATATGCTCCAGGCCCTGAAATAATCCATCTCATTAAAGTCTGACCTTTGACAAAAAAAATGGCAAGGAGTTAAATATTTTACATGCTTCTCATGGCAAAACACTACTTCTCCATAAAAGAGCAATTCAGTGAAGACAATGGAAGATATAAGAGGTTTTTATACAGAGCCATGGAAATCAGTACGCATTAGATGACCATGATTACCTGAGAAGGTATCTAAAATGTCCAATAAATTGTCTACAAATGCTTTCAGATGACCATGTAATAGGGAAAACTGAATTCACATGATATCTTATTTTCCTATCCATGAAACAGAAGCAATGATAAAGATAAATATAATTTTTATTCATAGGAATGCATCTTTTTTATTGAAATTGGCTATGATCTTAAAAGAAGTAATGGGAGCAGGAGTATCCTTGGATTACTGCTTATTTTAGGAGAAGGCAAATAGGAAACACTAGTATCTACTCAAAGACTATTTTGTCCCACATATTGCTCATGCCTTATCTTAGTGAATCCTCATTTTGTAAATGGTGGTGCTAATAATCCTCTTGCAGAAGATAATGCTGAGAGATTAAACATCTTGCCCACTGTTACACAAAGAATAAATGAACAAGCTAGAATATGAGCCCGGTTGTACTACTCAAACATCTATACATATGCTTTGCTTTTCAAGCATCAAAGGAGCTAGAAATAGAAGAATAAGAAATTTTTAAATGTCTAGAATTTTCAGCATATCTATCACCTAAAATTCAAACTTGCAGATTGTGTGTCTTGTTCCAGTATTAGCCTGCTGTGGGAAAGTGGCACTCTTCTAAAAAAGATGACCTACTGGAGGATTTTCAGATCCAAGATTTTAAATCCATAATTTTATTGTAAGCTTTTAATGCCAAAAATGACACTATCCCTTCCATCCTTTGAATCTAACACAGAATATCTCAGATGGTATTTCAGCCTATAATTTAGGGGTTTTATTACTCAAATCCAGACCCAGATGTTAAAGTTCAGAAATCTTAAAGCTATTCAATATCCAGTGGCTTGGAAACAAAGAAAGGTTGCTAAAACCTATTTCATTTAGATTTGGGGACAAAGAAGGCATGCATTAAATTTATCCTCATGAATTGGGAAAGAGACACTATGAGTCAATTAAGAGAATGGGAAGCATGGAGGACTTGCCTTGTATAACTGACTTCATCGTCTTCCACAAGGGGAAGAATGGCCTAGACTAGCTAAAGTTTCCATCGCTCTTCTACTTAATGAATCTAGTTGACAAATTTAATAAATTGATAATAACATGCTTTGCTTATGAACCAATGCACTGTGCTGAGTTTAGCTGCTCAGTCATGTCCAACTCTTTGCAACACCATAGACTATAGCCTGCCAGACTCCTCTGCCCATGGGGATTCTCGAGGCAAGAATGCTAGAGTGGGATTTGCCACACCTTCCTCCAGGGGATCTTCCCAATCCAGAGATCAAACCCAGGTCTCCCATGTTGCCCGCAGATTCCCTCTAAATCATTAGAACAGTCAAGCACATATCATCAGTAAATAATTGAAGATGCCATCTGTATCACTTAGATCTTGGTTCTGCATGGAATGAAAACCTCAAAAAAGTGATTTTTATGTATGAATCTCTATAGTTATAGTTATTTTTGTCATTTTTCCCTTTCAACTTTTATACTAGAATTAAAATTAATGTTTGTACTACTGCTATATTAATAGTATTACTGTACTCTATGTTTGTTTATATATTTGTCTTTATTTGTTAGCTTTATAGTTTCATAAGACTTTGTGTTGCAGTTTATCATCATTGCATTATACCTTGAAGAAATCCCTTTAACATTTCTCATAAGGCAGGTCTTAGTGGTGATGAATTCCCTCAGGTTTTGTTTACCTGAGAAAGTCTTTATTTCGTTTTTGAAGGATAATTTTATAACATATGGTATTTAGAATGGCCATAGTTTTTCCACACTTTGAATATAACACCTCAGTTCCTTTTGTCCTTCAAGATTTCTGCTGAGAAATCCACTGATAGCCTCATGGAGGTTCCTTTATATGTGAGGAGTCTTTTTCTCTTGCTAGTCTTAAAATTATTTGGTTTTGATTTTTTCATATAAATCTTTTTTATTTTTATTGGAGAACAATTGCTGTACAGTGTTGCGTCAGTGTCTGCTGTACAGCAGTGTGAATCTGCTATATGTGTACACACACCGCCCCCCATGTGGACCCCTCTGCCCACCCCCCATCTCACCCCTCTAGGTCATCACAGAGCACCAAGCTGAGCTCCCTGTGCTACACAACAGGTTCCAACTAGCTATCCGCTTTCCACATGGTAGTGTATCTATGCCAGTCCTAATAACCAAGTTCATCGCAGCCTCCTCTTCCTTCCCCTGCTGTGTGCANGTGGACCCCTCTGCCCACCCCCCATCTCACCCCTCTAGGTCATCACAGAGCACCAAGCTGAGCTCCCTGTGCTACACAACAGGTTCCAACTAGCTATCCGCTTTCCACATGGTAGTGTATCTATGCCAGTCCTAATAACCAAGTTCATCGCAGCCTCCTCTTCCTTCCCCTGCTGTGTGCACATGTCCGTCCTCCAAGTCTGCATGTCTATTCCTACACACTTTTTTAACAGCTCGGAAATACTGCATATATATGGTCTTTAACCCTTTCTCAGATTTTTGCTTGTTTTCATCTTACCTGAAAATTCATCCTGTTCTTAAATTAGATTATTATAAAAATAAGAACTATGCTTCAGCCCCTGGTGACACTTTTCAATTACAGATAAACTCTAGGCTCCAGACTCCTTGTTAAGTGAACAATGTTTTCTCATGTTTCCAACTGATGACCATCAGGGATTTTGTTACTTGCAGCCAATATTTCCCTAACAGATTCAAGATATGAGCAAAACAAAAGCAAAATATCCTCTAACTGATACAAATTATAAAGAAAATAAAGAAAAATATTGCCCTGTTTCCATCACATATCCAAACTGCTAATGTTTTGGTGTATATCTTATCAGATTTTTCCCCTATACAAATAAATTCCCTTTACAAAAAATTGGGTCATTCTGTAACCTATATACTATCTTCACATTATGTTATGGACATTCTTCTATCTATTTTATGGGTATGAAAAATTTATGAAATAAATAGCTTTAAAGAGTTTTCTCATGCAGGGGTCAGAAAACATTTTTTGAAAAGGATCAAGTGAATATTTTTGGCTTTTCAGGTCATATGGTGTCCACTGAAACTATTGAACACTCCACTAAAGTACAAAAATAGCCTTAGATGATATATTAATATTAAAAAATGGGAATAAGTGTGTTTCAATAAAACTATATTTACAAAAATAAGTGATGGGTCAGATATGCCAGTGAACAATAGTATGTAAACTATTGTTTCAAGTCATCACTTTAATTAGCTGTCTAGAATCCATTTAAGTGTAACTACCATGATTTATCTAGGTTGGTCATAACTTTCCTTCCAAGGAGTAAGCATTTTTTAATTTCATGGCTGCAGTCACCANGTGCCTGTATTACAATGATCAAATGGACAAGTTACACTGTTAGTATTCAATTAACATCCCCAAATGTTTATTAAATGCTGACATATTGATGGAGCTATGATTAGACTCTACATAAAACAAATTAATCAGACAGGTAACCACTCAGGCATCATTTACTATTCAAAGTAAATAACATTGTTAATAAGACACATGAAACAATGACATTAGTCTGATAAGCATGGCATTTTCAGAAGTGACTGGGCTCATTCCATTTTACCACCAGCTTCTGTGGAAATAGTAACTTCATCAAAGCTATGTTGGCTATAACTGGATTGGATTTTTAACAATATTTGTATAAAATACATATATAAATAAGTATTTTTCTATATTTGCATAGAGACTAGCCTTTTTAATTCCCATTTTCAGAAAAGAATAAAATAATTGTTAAATCAAGTTTTATGAATCCCTTAATTCTCTTTGTTTTTGGTTTTTTGTTTTCTGGTTTTTTTTTTTCAGTAAGAGAGGGGTGGAACCAGGAAAGCCTTTGAGAGGGATATAAGTTGAGTGTTAAAAGAAGAGTATGTGCTTGCTATGATGAAATGAAGTATGAAGGTTTTTAAAAAAATTTTTATTGGCATATAGGAAAAGAGGAAAGAGGAGAGAGAGAAAAGGTCTAAAAACAGTGGACAACTTAGTGTAGCTCAGTTTTCTGGAGTGCAGAATGGGAGAAGCATGTCAGGGATGAGTCTAGCAAGGCAAGCAAGCATCAGATCACATTCTAGGACCTAATGTTTCATTTGAAGATGTTGGTGCTTCATTCTACAGCCAAGAGAGTCCACTTAAAGCTCCAGTGTCAAGATGAGACTCTAAAAAGTAACCATTGCTTCCAGAGAAGTGGACAAACCAAAAGGCAAGGGCTCAAACTAAGGCAGTGGCTGTCAGGACAAAGAAACCAGAAATGACAGAAATGTTAGGGAGATAAAATGATTAGGGCTTGGGGTGCTTCCTTGTTGGTCTAGTGGTTAAGAATCTGCCTGCCAGCGCAGGGGACACAGGTTTGATCCCTGGTCCAGGAAGATCCCATATGCTGCAGGGCAACTAAGCTCCTGAGCCACAACTACTGAGCCCATGTGCCACCGATGCAGGCTGAACCCTGCATGCCAAGAGCCTGTGCTCTGCAACAAGAGAAAGTACCTCAAATGAGAAGCCCACACACAGCAACGAAGAGAACCCCTGCTTGCTGCAACTAGGGAAAGCAGCAACAAAGACTCAGAGCACGGCCAAAAATAAATAAATAAATTAAAAAAAAAAACAAAACAATTAGGGTTGGACACCAGGTGGATGTGGGGAGTGAGAGAAAAGGAAACTTACAGAACAATCCAAGTTTCTGGGTTGGTTAAGAAGTCAGGATTGTGCTTGGCTAGGAAAGCTGGCAGCACAGTCCATCTACAGATTGTGATGTGGGCAGGGCTGTAACCTCCTCCTTGCTTTCCATCCAACTTTCTTTAGTGTGGGCCTTCATCCACATGTTGTCATCTTGTTACTGTGAGAAGCGTATGCTATCACATCTGTGGTCCAGGCTGGATGCAGAAGAAGGGCCAAGAAGAAAATGCTGAGTCTGCCCCCATTTAATGACATCCCCAGGAATCCTTGAAGAAATGACTGATTCTGGGGCTGGTATGTGTGTATGCTAAGTAACTTCAGTCATCTCTGACTTGTTGCAACTCTGTGGACTGTAGCCTGCCAGGCTCTTCTGTCCGTGGGATTTTCCAGGCAAGAATACTAGAGTGGTTTGGGATCTTACCCACCCAGGGATCAAACCTGTGTCTCCTTCAGTTCCTGCATTTCAGGCTGATTCTTTACTGCTGAGCTGAGCCATCTGGGAAGCCCCATTTAAAGGAACCTTCCTGGATGTCCCATCCCTGTCACTATAACAATCATTATTATTGATTATATGCCTGGTTCCTTTAGGTGTCAAAGCAGACTGATTCCTAACAGCAATAGTCTTCAAACAGGGAAACTCTTGAACATGGGAGACTTTTCAAAGGGCATCTGAGGATAGTTTTGAGGGCATCAACTGGTTCTCAATTCCCATACATATTCTGACTTGAAATTGATCAACTTGAGAAGTGGTAGCTCTGTTTATGAAGGTTCTTCATTATGAATATTCCTTTTCCCAAAAGTTCTTTTCCCTCTTGAAAGGGAAAAATACACTTCCACTCAGCTGGAATTTCATACTACGTCACTTAATTACAGATTTGTTATAAGAAATAACATTATTTTCTTGTCTCATGACTTATTGTTAAAAATGAAAAAAAATTAACTGTATTACCTCTACATAATTTAGATCTCATCTTTACTACTCTAGCAACCTGTTTTATAAGATGTTCTTCATAATTAACTTCTCAATAGTTTCTATAATATTTTTTAGATGTATATATTAATTGATTTGTTTGAACAGAAACTGAAGTCAGAGTTATTCTGAAAAGAGTAATTCTGAAGTGACTGTTTTTGCTGAGTTGGTTTTCCACAAATTCAGTGACCTAAATCTGATGTTTTAGCTGATCAAAGTTTTGACAAAATATGGTGGCTCAGTGGTAAAGAATCCACCTGCCACTGCAGGAAACATAAGAGATGTGGGTTAGATCCCTGGGTCAGGAAGATCCCCTGGAGTAGCAAATGGGTACCCACTCCAGTATTCTTGTCTGGAAAATTCCATGGACAGAGGAGCTTGGTGGGCTACAGTCCATGGGGTTGCAAAAAGTCAGACACGTCCAAGCCTCTGAGTAAGCATACACATATACAAACAAAATACTTTAAAAATGTAATGAGATAAAAATAATTTTATTAACAACTGTGTCCAAAGTTATATTAAAAATGAAAGATTTTTATTTTATCAACCCATTTTGAATATATCCTATGTTAGAAAGTACCTCTAAGTAGAAAGTAACATGTATAATTAATAGCCTTTTGATAAGTCTTGGCAAAGCTTTCCTGGTGAAAGACCTAAAAACTGGATAAAAATTCTGTTGCAAGCCAGGTGGTTTCCAATTCTTTTCGTCCAACAAAATTGAAGGCAAGTCTAATCAAGTTGTCATTTGATAGAACATGAAAAAGAATTTTATAACAAATCACTAGGTGCTCTTGACACAGAATGAGTTCAAAGAATTGAGTAACTGTGTTTCAGCAAAATCTTTTCTCTCCACATATATTTATCTCAACAAGATTTCTCATTCCCCACATTTATAAAATTGAAAAATAGAAATAAAAATAATGCCAAATCTTTATCATATTAGTAATAATAATATTCATGAGTGAATATATGAACTAACTTTAGAAACATGCCCTTATTCATCTCATTAAGAGAAGCATTTCCAAAGGAAACATTCTTCTGGTTTAATGATTATCTAAAGTGTCAGCATTTTGATTTTTTTGATCAACTGTGTACTGGTAATTATAATGATAGAAAATTTTAACGGGATTGTGGGTACAAAAAGTAAAAAAAAAAATTCCATTTATATACACATTTCCCTTGCAGATAGTATAATATTGTGATCTAGAAAAGACCTGAGCAAAGAGTGATATTCCATTTGGATAAATTCATGGAAGAGGTTGAATGGATTTAGCAAGGGATAAAGTAAAATTTCTGACTGCTAAATGGAATTACTTGCTCAGATCTTTTAAAAACAGACACGTGTGGGTATCAAATCACTAGTATATTTAGATTTCATTGGCTGCTTTTAAAAGACTGAGGTAACAGTTGTAAGAATGCATCAATATTTAATGCACAGTGGAAATTATATTCTTTGCAACTATTAAACCTTATCATAGCAAGTACTCCTAGAATCAGGTTGCCAAGAGACTAAGGACAAATTAGGGCTGTTTGGACCTACTCTGGTGGTGGAAGAGCATCAGGATCAGGACTGATGCTGAAGCTGAAACATTTTGGCCGCCTGATGTGAAGAACTGACTCATTGGAAAAGACTCTGATGCTGGGAAAGATTGAAGGTGGGAAGAGAAGGAGATGACAAAGGATGAGATAGTTGAATTGCATCACTGACACGATGGACATGAGTTTGAGTAGGCTCTAGGAGTTGGTGATGGACAGGAAGGCCTGGTGTGCTGCAGTCCATGGGGTCACAAAGAGTCAGACACGACTGAGTGACTGAATTGAATTGAACTGATGTGGAGCAGGAGTTATTTGAATCTTTCCAGATAAATGGCAGGATGAAAAGATAGATTTGCCATGTTCTGATTTTGTAGCCTTAATAATCTCCATGTAATAAATATAGTATTAAGATTGCTATTCTGCTTACCACTGCTAGGATGACTCACTCTTAATGCTATTATTAACATCGCAACCCTCTTTACAATGAAATCTGGGTAAAGTGGCTGACTGTTTGTCACTCTAAAGTGACAATACACCAAATGGTAATTTTGAACTGAATTCAACTTTCTGGGTACCTTATCATGAACATGTGATTTGGACTTAAAGGATCATCTAAAAAGAAAAAAAGATTATCTAGCTCATTTGCTGTTTTGTTTCTCATGGAGCACATTTATTTATTTTTTAAAATGTATTTGTTTATTTAAAAAATGTATTTTAAAAAATGTATTTACTTATTGGAGGATAATTGCTTTACAATATTGTGTTGGCCTCTGCCATACATCAACACGAATCAGCTACGGGTACATATGCACACTCCCTCCTGAATCCCCCTCCCATCTCCCACCCCATCCCACCCCTCTGTTGTCACAGAACACTGGATTGAGCTCCCTGTGTCACAGAGCAAATTCTCAATTTTCATTGGAAAAGACTCTGATGCTGGGAGGGATTGGGGGCAGGAGGAGAAGGTGACGACAGAGGATGAGATGGCTGGATGGCATCACCGACTCGATGGACGTGAGTTTNACTTATTGGAGGATAATTGCTTTACAATATTGTGTTGGCCTCTGCCATACATCAACACGAATCAGCTACGGGTACATATGCACACTCCCTCCTGAATCCCCCTCCCATCTCCCACCCCATCCCACCCCTCTGTTGTCACAGAACACTGGATTGAGCTCCCTGTGTCACAGAGCAAATTCTCAATTTTCATTGGAAAAGACTCTGATGCTGGGAGGGATTGGGGGCAGGAGGAGAAGGTGACGACAGAGGATGAGATGGCTGGATGGCATCACCGACTCGATGGACGTGAGTTTAAGTGAACTCCGGGAGTTGGTGATGGACAGGGAGGCCTGGCGTGCTGTGATTCAGTGTGAATCAGCTGTAAGTGTACATATATCCCCTCCCTCTTGAGTGACTACATTTAAATAATCAAGACAGATCTGATCATTAGTACTGTATCTTAAGGGTTTTTCTTGTATCCTAATAATAAATAATAGGCTATAGAAAACAAAAAGGCCAGCCTCTTTTTAAGCCTGTGATGTCCCAACAAACAAAATAGCACATATCATGCACATTTTCCGTATAGTGAGGTTCATCCGTAGATTTGAATCTGAATACATTTGTGATCTGAATATGCAGGTTATTGACAAAGGACATTTTGAGGAGATTATTTCATGAAAGAATTAAAGACAAGTCCTCTCCAGTGGTCAGAAAAGAGAAAAGAAAGGTGGCCTTTTGAAACAGCAGGACGGTTTGGTCCTTGCCCGCCCCCAGCACGTTCCCCTGCCTGCCTTTGCCTGTGGAAAACTTTAGTCAAAGAATAAGTTTAATCAGGGAAGTGAGAAATGCTCATTAAGCATAGTCAAGGACCTTTAGTTCTTTCTCAAGGGCTATATAATATTCTGAGCCACATCCTGTGAGCTATCTTACAGATACTAAAACACTAGGTGAAATTAACTACATGATGACCAGTCGGTACCCAGGACATGAGTTGCCACAATTCTGAGAATTAATTGCAAAGAAGTGGCAACAAGTGCAACCCAGAACTGAAGATTCGTTTCAGTTCAGTTCAGTCGCTCAGTCGTGTCTGACTCTTTGCGACCCTATGAATTGCAGCACCTCAGGCCTCCCTGTCCATCACCAACTTCTGGAGTTCACTCAAACTCACGTCCATCGAGTCGGTGATGCCATCCAGCCATCTCATCCTCTGTTGTCCCCTTCTCCTCCTGCCCCCATTCCCTCCCAGCATCAAGGTCTTTTCCAATGAGTCAACTCCGCATGAGGTGGCTAAAGTACTGGAGTTTCAGCCTTAGCATCAGTCCTTCCAAAGAACACCCAGGGCTGATCTCCTTTAGAATGGACTGGTTGGATCTCCTTGCAGTCCAAGGGACTCTCAGGAGTCTTCTCCAACTGTACCTAAAACAACCAATATGTTGCTAGTCAAACCACTGATGACCAATTTGAAGATGACTGTTAGAGATGACTGTGCTGTTTCTGCCATGTTGCCCCCCTCCCCTGACTCTGCCTATAAATGCTCTCATTCTTTGCCTGTTGGGGGCAGGGGGCGGCGGGATTGGCCTTGGATAGATGGCCACAACCCTCCCCCCCAGTTGCCAGCATCTGAAATAAAGCAAACTTTCCTTTCCACCAACCTGGCCTGTTTACTGGATTTTGAGCAGCGAGCAGCTGGACCCCCCACGCATACCTTTCGGTAACACTTTCTATATTAAATAAATGAAGTGCTCTGAGTCTTAGCCATAGTGCCACTGTTCACAGTGGAGGCTCTAAGCAGGGTTAAATGGAGTAGGAGGTTATTGAGATGAAGAAGGACCTTTTCCTTTGCATATTTCTGTACTTCTGCCCTCACCCTCTATTTTTGTCTCTTTCTCTGACACACAAAGACACACACAGACACACTCCACACACATTTTTATCTTTACCCAGTTTTGGGAGACAAAGTCACTCCATAGCTAAGTTTGGACTTTGAAGTCAAGCTCCACTGTGGCCTGGTTCTGGGACTCTAACATTATTTAACTCATCTGAGTTTCAGCTAATGCACTGAGAATTATTATGACTCTATCAGCCTCTTAGTGTTGTTGAGGGAGCGAACAAAGTAATATCTATGAGTTACTCAGTGCAGAGCATGACACATAGTAAATTCTCATTAAACAGGAGCGATTTCTTTTATTCTCAGAGAACAATTACAGACCACATTGTGAAATTGTAGTGGACAGAAATTATGTCTAAATTTTTAAAGGGTTCATTTTTGGAGGAAATAACATTAAGAATAACATATACCGAGGTTATTATCAGAGCGTTTGTAAACATCTTATGATAAAATAACAAGAAAATGGTGTTTACTATCAGCCCTAAAGTTCTATATTTGGTAGTTAACCTTAATGCTTAAAAGTAGCATCAGCTCTTTTAGTCCACTGCCACAACATTAAGTATACTAAAAAATACATTAATTTATAATGTTGTGATAAAAATGTAGAACTCATATTCAAGGGGGAAAAGCCTGAAAAAGTAAAAGAATTTCTTAAGCATTGAAAAGGGCTCTCTGCGGGGATAGCAGTTAGAGGGCTGGTTGCAAGTTCTGCATATTAAGTAAAGATCTTTTTGTTTCTTGCCCTGAAGCTGTGGAAGAAGAGATTTTTTTAAAGGAGATTCAAGGCGCAACTATAGAAAAAGGAGTCATCTATTCCTATGGAACTTAATCCTCCCCGCAAAAAGTGACAGGGATGGTTGAAATAGTTCTTTCCAGGAGGATGTGAGCAGGACCTAAGATTCAGGAAAACACAGGAGCATTTGGGCCAGAAGGAAGTTACTGATCTTGTGGTCTTGCAGCCAAGACACATCTTGGGAGACTGTCTTTCGGGCCTGGTGAGCAAAGAGAAATCACAGGTTTGAGTAGGCAGAGCAAAGGGCAAAGAATCACAGATCAAACCAGGAGTCAGAGCTTTGGGACCTCACCCAGAGGGCCTGGCACTCAAGGATGGGTTTAGTATTGCCTGTGAATGGACATGAATGCCACAGTGATAGGAGGTATGAGATAAATGGGTAGTCAAAGGTACCAATGAGGTAACAATGGTATCCTGAGAAAAGGCCAAAAACCTAGGGAAATTTGAGGTATTCTTGCAAAGTCATGACTACTTCAAAAGACAGAGTAATCTGGCCAGGTCAATCCTAGAATCCAGGAGAGGACAAGGCTGAGGACCAGGACTAAGACTGAGGCTCTGCTGGACTTCCCTAGTGGTCCAGGTGTTGGGATTCAGAGCTTCCAATGCAGGGGAGTCAGTTCGATCCTTGGTCAGGGAACTAAGATCCTACATCCCTCGCTGGGTGGCCCAAAAAAAGGACTGAGAGTGTCCACACTCACCTGTGTCTGGTCACACTGACCAGTGCTTTGATGAGAAAGTATGTGGTGACCACATGGAAATCATGCCTGTTTATTACTCTTTATAGGTTTTCAGTTTCAGTTCTGTCGCTCAGTTGTGTCTGACTCTTTGTGACTCCATGAACTGCAGCACGCCAGGCCTCCCTGTCCATCACCAACTCCCAGAATTCACCCAAACCCATGTCCATTGAGTCGGTGATGCCATCCAACCATCTCATCCTCTGTCGTCCACTTCTCCTCCTGCTCTCAATCTTTCCCAGCATCAGGGTCTTTTCAAATGAGTCAACTCTTCGCATGAGGTGGCCAAAGTATTGGAGTTTCAGCTTCAGCATCAGTCCTTCCAATGAATATTCAGAACTGGTTTCCTTTAGAATGAATTGGTTGGATCTCCTTGCAGTCCAAGGGACTCTCAAGAGTCTTCTCCAATACTACAGTTGAAAAGCATCAATTCTTCGGCACTCAGCTTTCTTTATAGTCCAACTCTCATATCCATACACGACCACTGGAAAAACCATAGCCTTGACTAGATGGACCTTTGTTGACAAAGTAATATAGAACTCAAATATATATCCACTGGAAAGCCTTGGCACATCTATAGTATAGCCTGGATTCCTCTCAGTTAATCTCTGTGTGTTCTCAATTCTCATTCAGATGTTTCAATAACATCTGATGTTTCAGTAACACCAGTTTCATTCAGAGGAAGCTGAATCAAAGTAAACAACTAAACTTCAATGATGAAGATGACCTTCAGCTTGGAAAGTAGCATGGCACAATTATAATCATAAGAGTACATATTTTGGAGTCAGCCACATCTAGGTCTGAAACCCATCTTGAGCACAAGTTAGAGCTGTGGGCATATTTTTAACCTGTGCTGTCATTAACTCCTCAGGCACTATAATGACAACCTTGCAGGATTGTTTGTCTTATAAGATTAAATGACCTTACATATGGAAAGTATCTGGAACAAGGTAAGTGCCCAGTAAACATAAATCCCTTTTGTAATGATTTTGACCTTGTCAAGAAACGCAGACCCAGATACAGGTCTGACAGGCACCCTGACAGCTATGACTCCTATGCCAAGTTTTGCCAAATTGTGTAGGCTTCCAAAAGGGTTCTAAGGTCTCTGGAGTCAGACTTACTGGGCTCAGAACCACTCGGTGGTGGTATAAACTTGGAGGAACTGCTTCTCCTCTCTATGACTTGGATTATTTACCTGTTAGTTAAGATGGTCATATGTGCCTCACAGGGTTGTTCTGAGTGCTAAATGAAATACTTCACATAAGGCACTTGGAATGATCTAAGAAATGCAGACTTAGGTGAAATCCATACAGATAGATTTTCCAGAATGTCAAGATCTGATGTGGCAGTGTCCAGTGCCTAAAGGCACACTGGAGAGCAGCGTGTTGATTGCAAGGGCCCTACTAGTCCCTGTGGATGACTGTAAATAGGCCACAGCAACCTCCAAGGAGACATGGCAGCAGAGGTGCAGAACCTGGAATGGCCTCTCCTGCTCAAATATAATGCCATCCAACTTATTAGAGCTAATCTCTGTGGCACTCCAATGCCCTAGGACCAACTGCGGAAGAGTAGCCTAGACTCCAGGTTCTACTCTCTGTTTATCTTCTTACTTATTTTCTCTTCTCCCCACTTAAATGTAAGGCTTCTGAGAACCCAGGCACTCAATTATGCACTTTTGTGTCCCCAGTGCCTGGAACAGAACTTGGCGCAAAGGAGATGTGTACATGCTCCATAATATTTACTGAATGAATGTATAAGCGTCCCTCTGCTGATCATACTAGATCATTTCTGAGACTTGCATTCAAGGTGCTGTACTTAGAGAAGTCTCTTTTGGTGAAAGCGACAGGAATTGCATGATCCAAACAGGCTAAGTTAAAAGGAAATTTATTAACTTATATAACCAAGAAGTCCAAGGGTTGGATCCATGGCCTTGACCATGGTAATCAGGATTCTAGAATACGGATTTCCTCTGTGTTAGTCTTGTACGTTGGAGATAAATGTTTGTATGCCGTTCACTGGCAAGAACTCTTGGTATCAGGCGTGAGGAGAGTGAAGAGTAGGCTTGGGCAGTGGGAGGCAGCTGATTCTGTGGGAGTTTTGGAACTGAAGAACCCTTCAGTCATCCATTCAAGTGTCTCTGTCTGGCTGACGGCAACTCATGGAGAGCAACTCAGTTGAGAGTCATCAGCTGCCAATATTCTAAGCCACCAGGAAAATGAGTGCTCCAATGTAATCTTCCTCTTGATTGACTTCAGGTTCCATATTGGCTTAGGAATCTGAATTGTAATGTCTACCTATCTCCAAAGGTATTCTTGGCTATTTGTTTTCTACATGGATCTGTCATTTTGTAAGGGATGACTTCTTTCCCATTTTCTTTCTCTAGAGAAAGACTCCCCCAAATCCCGAGAACTTCTGACATCCTCTGTTGTCCTGACTCTCCACCTAGGATTTTGATGTGTTTTCTGGCATCACAGAATTCATTTTTTAAGAATTGTTTTGAGTTTATGCAATTTCATGTTTAATTTTTCTTCAGTTCAGTTCAGTCGCTCAGTTGTGTCTGACTCTTTGAGACCCATGAATTGCAGCATGCCAGGCCTCCCTGTCCATCACCAACTCCCAGAGTTTATCCAAACTCTTGTCCATCAACTTGGTGATGCCATCCATCCATCTCATCCTCTGTCATCCCCTTCTCCTCCTGCCCCCAATCCCTCCCAGCATCAGAGTCTTTTCCAATGAGTCAACTCTTCGCGTGAGGTGGCCAGAGTACTGGAGTTTCAGCTTTAGCATCATTCCTTCCAAAGAAATCCCAGGGCTGATCTCCTTCAGAATGGACTGGTTGGCTCTCCTTTCAGTTCAGGGGACTCTCAAGAGTCTTCTCCAACACCACAGTTCAAAAGCATCAGTTCTTCGGTGCTCAGCCTTCTTCACAGTCCAATTCTCACATCCATACATGACCACAGGAAAAACCATAGCCTTGACTAGACAGATCTTAGTCAGCAAAGTAATGTCTCTGCTTTTGAATATGCTATCTAGGTTGGTCATAACTTTCCTTCCAAGGAGTAAGCGTCTTCTAATCTCATGGCTGCAGTCACCATCTGCAGTGATTTTGGAGCCCCCCAAAAATAAAGTCTGACATTGTTTCCACTGTTTCCC
>SJYV01017562.1:48995-63780 GCA_006410875.1 Neotragus pygmaeus | reverse complement strand
CTTTCATCAAGAGGCTTTTTAGCTCCTCTTCACTTTCTGCTGTAAGGGTGGTGTCATCTGCATATCTCAGGTTATTGATATTTCTCCCGGCAATCTTGATTCCATCTTATGCTTCTTCCAGTCCAGTGTTTCTCATGATGTACTCTGCATATAGGTTAAATAAGCAGGGTGACAATATACAGCCTTGACGTACTCCTTTTCCTATTTGGAATCAGTCTGTTGTTCCACGTCCAGTTCTAACTGTTGCTTCCTGACCTGCATACAGATTTCTCAAGAAAGGAGTCATAGGACTCTGATATTCTTGTAGTAAGTTTCAAACAATGATTGTAAAATTCCTAATGATGAAAGAGAAGCTGAGAAGCCAGGAAAACAGAAACCTGTAGGTGGAAGTTCTCCTAGTGATCATGCATGCGTGCGTGCTAAGTCACGTCAGTCACGTCCAACTCTTTGCGACTCTATGGACTGTAGCCTGCCAGGCTCCCCTGTCCATGGGATTCTCCAGGCAAGAATACTGGAGTGGGTCGCCTGTGCCCTGGATTGAATCTGTAACTCCTGCATTGCAGGCAGATTCTTTACCACTGAGCCACCAGGGAAGCCCAAAATAGACATGTACATTTATATAAAAAAGATTTTCTAGCACATTTGTCTGATGCTTATTTTATTTGTTTTACTCCTCAGTTCTCCACTCTGAATGATTTTCACAACACTGAATAGAAATTATTCCTTATTCCCTAACTATGCTTATTTGAAGCTTTAACACCGCTATCAACATTCTATTTCTATAGAAATATATCTGTATGTCAAGTCATGAGAATATATGAATACATTATGTTTATGTTTTAGCATCTACTACACACCAGTTGCTTCCCTGATAGCTCAGTTGGTAAAGAATCCACCTGCAATGCAGGAGATCCCGGTTGGATTCCTGGATCAGGAAGATACAGTGGAGAAGGGATGGCTACCCACTCCAGTATTCTTGGGCTTCCCTTGTGGTTCAGCTGGTAAAGAATCCGCCTGCAATGCGGGAGACCTGGGTTCGATCCCTGAGTTGGGAAAATCCCCTGGAGAAGGGACAGGCTACCCACTCCAATATTCTGGCCTGAAGAATTCCATGGACTATATAGGCCATGGGGTCACAGAGTCAGACTCAACTGAGTGACTTTCACTCACTCACTCACACACCAGTCATTTCACAAGAAAGAAGAAAGAATATCTATCCATTCATGTTTGGGGATTTTTCTTTCTCTTATGAAATCATTACAGTGAGTGAGTAAGTGAGTGAAAGTTGCTCAGTTGTGTCTGACCCTTTGTGACCTCATGGACTACATCGTTCATGGAATTCTCCAGGACAGAATACTGGAATGGGTAGCCTTTTCCTTCTCCAGGGGATCTTTCCAACCCAGGGATTGAACTCAGGTCTCCTGCATTGCAGGCGGATTCTTTACCGCCTGAGCCACAAGGGAAGCCCGAGAATACTGCAGTGGGTAGCCTATCCCTTCTCCAGTGGATCTTCCCGATCCAGGAATTGAACCAGGGTCTCCTGCATTGCAGGCGGATTCTTTACCAACTGAGCTTATCAGGGGAGCCCTGAATATGCCATTAAATTGTTAACATGGCACACACACACAGCTCTCTCCATACAATGGCAACAAGAAGCAGAAAAGGGAATTGCTGTGAAGTTCTTCTGAGACCAAAACACAAGCAGGTTTTAGTATGGTCTATTTAAAGGGCACTTTCTTTTAGGAACCCAGGAGAGATTTATAATGGTAGTTGTTTCTGTTATTAGTTTTCACCATGTGATTTTGGGCAAGTCTTAATTTCCCCATATACTCCAAATAACTAGTAATAGTTTGTGTCACAGATTTGCTTCCTATAGAATTTCAAAAGAAGTCAAAAGCCCCAGACCTTGACTTAGTGGGTCTGGAAGTGTGAGGTCAGAGGACATAGTGGGGCTGTAGGCTTGAGTGTGCCCTGTGGGACCCACGAAGTCTCTGATGCTGCCTCACCGGGGAGACTCAGTCTTCAACAAAATCCCTGTTCTGTACTTCCTCCAATGAGCCTGAGTACCTTCGAGTTATTTTTCTATGACTTCTAGTTACTTTTCAGAGAAATCTGACTGGTCATTTTGGCAATAGATTAGATTTGGGGTGAAGAAATTATAATCACTGTCTGTTTTTTTCTTGCCCTTTTAATTGGTAATGTTGCAGTTTTATTTACTTTTTTTCATCAAATTTTCCTTAATTACCATTGCATATTAGATTTTGAGGGTCTCTTTTCTTTTNGGCTCAGATGGTAAAGAATCTGCCTGCAGTGCAGGAGACCTGGGTTCCATCCCTGGGTTGGGAAGATCCCCTGGAGGAGGGAATGGCAGTCTACTTTATTATTCTTGCCTAGAGAAGTCCATGGACAGAGGAGCCTGGTGGGCTACAGTCAATGGGGTAGTAAAGAGTCAGACATGACTGAGCAACTAACACTATGACTACTACTAAAGTGAAAGTAGAATAATAGGAATATAGAGGAAGACTTTCAAACTAGTTGAAGTATAAAAGGAAATTTATAAAACTAAATTCACTCAAAATAAAGCAGAGAATGATAAAGACAAAGACAGACACACACACACACACACAAAGAATCAATAGTTTTTCCAAAAAAGAAACAAAGAAACAAACCTGACTATAAACAAAACTAAACATCATAAGGCCAAAATGGTTTTATAAGCAAGTCGACTGACTCAAGCAACAGAACAGATAATTTTCATCTTATACGTAATATTCCAAAGAGTAGTTAAGTAGGATCAATCTTCGAATTCATATTATGAGAATAAAGTAACGTTGAATCTAAGGACTGAACAAAAAAGGAAAAGTATTGGTTAATTTTACCTGAAGACACACACAGGTAAAAATGCAGCCAGAGAGCAGTTTGAGTATATCATTGACTCTTCCAGCAGGGGGAGCCCACTGACAGTATCCATCCTCATGGCAGCGTCTTCCCAGTGGTTGAGCTGATGGGATCAGGTCCTGATCTGAGAACTTTACTGCTGTTCTTCAGTCTCTCATAGTATGAAGAGTCAGGTTGATACCCGTTATGAGGTGAGTTACATTCTTTCTCTAAAATATGTTGATGCTTTAATCTCCAGTACCTGTGACTATGACCTTATTTGGAAATAGGGTCTTCACAGATGATCAAGCTAAAATGAGGTCATAACCCAAGGTGACTGGACTTCATATCACAGTTCTTACGACTAGGGGATATTTATATACAGATACAGTCACACAGGGAGAATGCCATGTGAAGAGACAGGATTGAAGGGACGTATCTACAAGCTTCTTATTACTAGAAGGTAAGAGAACAGCATGGAACAGATTGTCCTTCAGGCACCTCGGAAAGAACCAACTCTGCCAACACCTTGATTTTGGACTTCTATCTGAGACAATGTATTTATGTTGTTTTAAGTCACCTATTTTGTGGTACTTTGT
This sequence comes from Neotragus pygmaeus, assembly GCA_006410875.1. Lineage (NCBI taxonomy): Eukaryota > Metazoa > Chordata > Mammalia > Artiodactyla > Bovidae > Neotragus > Neotragus pygmaeus. The sequence goes on along the minus strand of SJYV01017562.1, from coordinate 60,304 downwards.
TATGACAACCCCCCCCCCTCTCCAAACCAGGAAACTGATACATTCAGTTCAGTACAGTTCAGTCGCTCAGTCGTGTCCGACTCTTTGNTGAGTCTGTGATGCCATCCAGCCATCTCATCCTCGGTCGTCCCCTTCTTCTCCCGCCCCCAATCCCTCCCAGCATCAGAGTCTTTTCCAATGAGTCAACACTTCGCATGAGATGGCCAAAGTACTGGAGTTTCAGCTTCAGCATCATTCCTTCCAAAGAAATCCCAGGGTTGATCTCCTTCAGAACTAGATTAATGAAAATAAGGGACTTTAGTGAGGGATGTAAGTATAATAAAAAGTCAGGGTTACTTTGACCATGGTTGAATTCAGAGATTTACACGATAGTATTAAGATGCTCTTTCATCTCTCTCCTCTGCAGCTATTCAGTTAGTTTCAATCTCAGTCAAAAATACACATAGGAAGCCCCAGTACTTACAACTGGTGATCTCACAGAAAAGAGGCAATTGGGTCTACACGGACATCCACACTAATTCCTGATAACTTTGATGGGCCCTTGTTTGGACTACATATTCACTCATCATTAGTGAGTTGACACTGTATGATTAATTGTCCCAAGAGTATCAGAGGGAGTAGAAGAGAGGTACTTCCCAAAAGTGTTTTAGACAGCCAAAAAGAAAAAGAAGTCTATTCAATCACTGAAATTTTTACATCCTTCAGTTTTATGTTTGCATATAATCAATAACTTAGATTAATTNGTCCCAAGAGTATCAGAGGGAGTAGAAGAGAGGTACTTCCCAAAAGTGTTTAGACAGCCAAAAAGAAAAAGAAGTCTATTCAATCACTGAAATTTTTACATCCTTCAGTTTTATGTTTGCATATAATCAATAACTTAGATTAATTATAGACATTGTGCATATGCAAAGGAAAAAAAAACAGCCCTGTTCTAAGATTTTCCTCACTATATCATCAGCTTCTAAGTGATAAAACATCATTATTGAGAAATCAGTGTTATAACAGAGCCTTTAAATTAGGTACTCTTGAACTTAGTGCATGGCAAAGCTGTTTCACGTTAAAATTTTTATATGCTATTCAACTTGTATCTGAAACATACTGAGTTTGTATGTTTAATGATGATTTTATAATTTACTCTGTTTCAGGATGAGTTCAGAGTATGATGAAATATTCAGTGTATTACAGCATCTTCATTTTCTAACTGAGGTCTAGGTAAACATTTTCTACAAAGGACCAGGGAATAAATATGGTAGGTTTGTGAGCCATGAGGATTAGGTTGCAACTACCCACTCATCTGCTGGAGTAAAAAAAGAAGCCGTAGATAATGCATGAATGAATGAGTGTGGCTGTGTTCCAGTAAAACTTTACAAAAACAGATGGTAGAATAGATTTGGCCCATGTGCTATATGTACTTTGCCAGCTTAACTTGGTGAACACTCAGTATGTATCACACTGCTAAGTCACTTCAGTCGTGTCCGACTCTGTGCGACCCCATAGACGGCAGCCCACCAGGCTCCCCCGTCCCTGGGATTCTCCAGGCAAGAACACTGGAGTGGGTTGCCATTTCCTTCTCCAATGCAGGAAAGTGAAAAGTGAAAGTGAAGTCGCTCAGTCGTGTCCGACCCTCAGCGACCCCATGGACTGCAGCCCTCCAGGGTCCTCCGTCCATGGGATTTTCCAGGCAAGAGTACTGGATGGGGTGCCATTGCCTTCAGGGACTCTCAGAACTCGCCGACAATGGTTTAATCATAAGCAATTCTAACTTAAAGTATGTCAATTTACTTTTCCTTCATCTTAAATTTTATACTATTAATCGGAAATTGTCAAAATTAAGTAGAAAAATATTGTGTCAAGTACACTGAGATTCTTCCAACAAAGTATTTCAAACAATGACTAACATTTTATTGTAACTTGTATTTACCTAGTACTCTCACAAGATATCACATCATTAGTTCCTCAGAAAAACCCAGTGTGACACTACCTTTTCACCCTAAGTCCTTCTCCCACCACTCCCTTCAGGGAGGCATAGATCATTTCCATTTTAAGGAATTTACTTATAATCACTCTTGGAACATAAACAAGGAATGACAAAAAGCATAAATGTAAACATTTTTCTTACCTCGTATGCTAATATGAGGTGCTAGTGCCTGCTAGGATGCACAGAATGCTGATGAGGTCCTAATAAGGATGCTTGCTATGCATAGGATGCACAGGACACTAAGGTCCTAGTGCAGTCCATGGGGTCGCTAAAAGTCGGACACGACTGTGCGACTTCACTTTCACTTTTCACTTGCATGCATTGGAGAAGGAAATGGCAACCCACTCCAGTGTTTTTGCCTGGAGAATCCCAGGGACGGTCCCCCTGGTGGGCTGCCGTCTATGGGGGTGCACAGAGTGAGACACAACTGAAGTGACTTAGCAGCAGCAGCAGTAGCAGCAGCAGCACTTGCTGACACATTTGCACTTCTATCTTTTCTTCTCAGTAGAAAAAATTATGATGCACTCCCAGCTCCTTGACAAAGCTGATCTAATTCCCCCAAATATTTCTAAAATGCACAAGTACATCTATATAACAACATTACCAGTATCTCTGCATTTTCTTCTCCAGAAAAAGCATACAAAACAATTATTTAATTACTTGATACTAAAGAATTGNTGATCTAATTCCCCCAAATATTTCTAAAATGCACAAGTACATCTATATAACAACATTACCAGTATCTCTGCATTTTCTTCTCCAGAAAAAGCATACAAAACAATTATTTAATTACTTGATACTAAAGAATTGATTGATAGGTATATTGTTTAACATGCAGTGATTAAGCACAGCATTGTAAACAAATCACCTCGTCTATCACAATATCATAATGCAAATAAATTACAAAAATATAATCAAATACATAATAAGTGAAAACAGCACTTAGAAAAACAAGCAAACAAAGTAATATTCAATAGCTGTTTGCTGCTGCTGCTAAGTAGCCTCAGTCGTGTCCGACTCTGTGCGACCCCATAGACGGCAGCCCTCCAGGATCCCCCGTCCCTGGGATTCTCCAGGCAAGAACACTGGAGTGGGTTGCCATTTCCTTCTCCAATGCATGAAAGTGAAAAGTGAAAGTGAAGTCACTCAGTCATGTCCAACTCTTAGCCACCCCATGGACTGCAGCCCACCAGGCTCCTCTGTCCATGGGATTGTCCAGGCAAGAGTACTGGAGTGGGGTGCCATTGCCTTCTCCGCCTCATATCAAAATAATTACTTGGGGGGTGGAGGAATTGGAAGGTGGAGATCAACACATATGCACTATTGATACTATGGATAAAAGGTAACTAATGAGCACACACAATACAGCACAGGGAACCCCACTCAGTGCCCTGTGGTGACCTGAATGGGAAGGAGTCCAAATGAGAGGGGATATTTGTATATGTATGAGTGATTCATTTTGCTCTATAGTAGAATCTAACACAACATTGTAGAGCAACTATAGTCCAATAAAAATTAATTTAAAAAATTACCCAAGTGAACTTTGGAAGCAAGAGGAAGAAAACACAAGACTATCCTTTAGGAATGGATGAAAAACTAAGGGTGAAGTGGTGAAGGGGTGAGTGAAGAGATCTAGGTTCTTTAACATTTCATGGTTCTCAAGGATTGCACTGCAAAGGCTGTTCTTTGCATACATCAGTTCAGTTCAGTCGCTCAGTCATGTCTGACTCTTTGCGACCCCATGAATCGCAGCACGCCAGGCCTCCCTGTCCATCACCAACTCCAGGAGTTCACTCAGACTCACGTCCATCGAGTTAGTGATGCCATCCAGCCATCTCATCCTCTGTCGTCCCCATGCCTGCACTTAAGCCTACAGTTTTAAATCTCTGCAGTGTAGTATGGGTTTTGCAATTGGATAGATTTAGATTTTAATCTTCGTTGGGTTACTTACTAACTGTACCTATCAGAGCAAGTTATTTAAACTCCCTGAACTTTACTTTCCTCATTATAAGATGGGAAGACTCACACTTTATGTTAATTAGGGGGTTTTGTGAATATTTAATTATACAACAAATGTTATTGCCCAGGAAAAAATAGGTGTTTTAGAAATACAGTTTTCTTCCCGACTGACCCATCTGGTGTATTTTTTTGTTTGTTTGTTTTTTTGCTTTTTGTTTTTAAAGAGTTTTTGATGTGGACCATTTTTTAAAGTCTTTATTGAATTTGTTACAATATTGTTTCTCTATTATATTTTGTGTTTTATGTTTGTGCCTGACCCCCAAAAGCCCAATTTTGCTTTTGCTACCCTGATCTTACATTTTTCCATTACCGAACTTCTGTTAGATTCAAAAGCACTTAGAACTAAGGAGATTATGGCTCAGTGTATCTTAATGTCTGTAAACCTAGCTTAAATCAATGCAAGAATCTAAGCCAAACTCGTGTGAAGTGGGGAAAGTCAGAAAAATCAAAGATACTTTTCATAATAAGTGATCATGTATAGGTGAAGGCAAATTGTTCTTGAAACCTGAACTATAGGTCAATTATAAATTTTAAAATGTCCAAGCAGATGCAGTAATAAATATCACTTTCTTCTTGTAATACCCTTTCTCAATGTTTTTCAGTTTTACACTCAGTTTTTCAGTTTGTAACATCAAAGAATCAGTACAAAGCATGCCATTTCAACTACTACGCATTTGAAAATGGAATTTGGAAAAAAGAAATTATCCTCAAATTCTATAAGAATCCAGACTACATAATGGTTATAGACCTTCTGTCCTGTGCAACTTGCTGGGAGAATGTGACATAGCACCACCTCACCCTTGAGTCAACAGCCAGCCATTGACCTTCATTATAAGCAAAGCGGCTGTTTGAAAAGAGGTACCACAGATGGGGAAGTTATAATTTGATAGAGCAAGGAGGGAGTCAGACTGAACAGATTTCAATAAAAGTTATATGGAAAGATAACTCCCTAGAAGCACTGTTGCTCATGAAATTACGTCTGGAAAGAGACAGAATTCGCTCAGGCTATTGTAGTCATTGCAGGCAATTTTCGAAGAAATTGTATTACTAGTGATTTTCAAGGAAATGGCAGTAAAAAGTAACTTCCTGTTTCTATTAAGCAACTGGTACATAGCTGAAAGGGAACCTTCAATGGAGCATGAACCAGATACACCCCCTGTGATTTCTATGTCTGCAGGTAGAGTTTCCAATAACTGGCAATTCATTTTTTTTCAAGTCAACAATTATTGCACCCACTTCATAAATAATTGGCATGGTTCAAGGCACTAGGGATACACGAATGAAGAAAACAGACAAAATTTTCTCTCCTTATGGGATTGGTACTCTATGAGAGGAAAATGGATATGTCATTCATCAAGCTTTTTAAATGATTTTAGAGGACTCTTAACATTTGAGTCCTCAGACTGTCTAATGCAAAAACATCAAGACTCAAGTAAAAATCCAGCTATTATTTAGCAAATATTTTCTGTGTCTTCAACTGTGTAACTCTGGTGTCTAAGAGTTAATCTTAAAGGAAATCAACTCTGAATATTCATTGGAAAGATTGATGCTGAAGCTCCAACAGTTTGGCCACCTGATGGAAGAGTCAACTCACTGGAAAAGACCCTGATGCTGGGAAAGACTGAGGCCAGGAGAAGGGGTGACAGAGGAAGAGATGGTTGGATGGAATCACTCACTCAATGGACATGAGTTTGAGCAAACTCTAGGAGACAGTAAGGCCAGGGAAACCTGGTATGCTGTAGTCCATGGGATCACAAAGATCACACAACTGAGCAACTGAACAACAAAGGAGATGGATCCTTGGATCCCATGACATTCACATAAACCTTCCCATTTGATTGTTGATTCATTTGATAACCAGTTGTTGAAGGTCACAATATGCAGGTGTTCAGGGTCTAGGGAAAGAGACAGACAAACTAATAGATGGACGCCATACAATAAAATAGAGGTACATGGACTATGTGCTTTAGAAGCATATGATGTCACTAACTCCATCTGGACTTCTGGCAATATTTCTCATAAAGGATGTGACACTTGGACTAGGACTGAAAGGTGAGTTAGACTTTGCCAGATGAGGGAAAGAGAAAGGCTGTTATAGCAGATATAACAGCAAATACGGATGCACAAAATAAAAGAGTCAAATTTTACCCACATTATAATAAAGCTATAGAATCCCAGGGACGGGAGGGCCTGGTGGGCTGCCATCTATGGGGTCACACAGAGTTGGACACGACTGAAGCAACTTAGCAGCAGCAGCTTCTTTATTTTTCATAACAAGCTAATGTTCCACTCTCATTGGAAAGTGGAGGAGCTGCCAAAAAACCTGACAATCAATATAACCAGAGTCCTGTAACCTAAAGAGTTTTTTTTTATATAATTATTATTCAAAGTAGCCTCTCATGGATAAATAAATAGCTTCAAGCTCAGTTCCAGGTCAGAGCCATTTTTCCTTCTCTGCTGCCTTCTCAAGTCAATGACTGAATGTAGGAGAAACTTACGCACTGAATGGCAGTGGGGGAGAAGTACTTAGGTGGTCTCTCTGCTAATTTCTGCCTCAAGGCAGATTCTCATTCACTGATGCTACCAAGTGTGGTATTGGCCAGGTAGGACCACAGCCTGGCCTCCTCCAAGGCATGATCTCTTAGCCTTATCAGACCCAGTGGTCCTCCTTGCTAATTTATCTCTCACTGGCAGTATGGATATCCCTTGAATTCTGGCTTTCACTCTTCATCACTGAACGAAGAAGCTCACCCTAAAGCCCTCAGCTAACGTGGTGCCATTCAACCCTTCTGCAAAGAAGTTCTAATACTCAATAACTATATCTCAGTGGGGAAATTACTTAAATGCCACACATCTACATTTTCTTCTTTGTCAGATGGGGTTCTTCTTCAGAGTGTGGTTGCATAGATTAAGTGAGTTAATAGATACTAAATGCTAAGAAGGATGCCTGGCAAGTTTACCGGCAATGTGTGCTTGCTATTACTGGTTCTTCATTCCCCCTTGAGATGTGCAGGAACTTATCCATCCTTTCGCTATTGTGTGCATTGCCCCCGGAGCCAGGACGACTGCTTCAGGTCACTATGCAACTGTATTTTTGCTCCAGCTACTAATGCTGTGATGCTAGCATGCCTTCATCCTGCATGGCAGTCTTCTAATGCTTCTGACTCTTTCTTCAACTTCAAGAAATCACTCTTTCTTCTTGGGATTTTGCCTCCGAGAAGCAAAGAAAGGACATACTGCAGATCTTAGAACCCTGTTTTTTCTTCCCACACCCTGGGCCAGAAGACATAGACTATTCCTTCCATCTTGGAGAGGAATTTCCCTTTATGTTTAAGATTTCCAGAACTGGCTCCTGATGTGAATATGAGCTAAGATATTTTCTAAAGAGTGTTTTCATTCCAAAGCCTGCCTTTCAGAACCTTTTTTTACCATAGACTCCCCAGAATTGATTTTGAGTATCAAAGGCTCACATACAAATCCCTTCTCTTTATCATCTTGATATAAAAATTCTGTTCTCCTCTAAGATAAATAATTCCTCTGGAAAACATAGTGAGCTCGTGTACACCTGTGGTGGATTCATGTTGATGTATGATAAAGCCAATAGAGTATTGTAAAGTAAAATAAAGTAAAAAAATAAATAAATAAATTTTAAAAAAAGAAAAGAAAACATAGTGAGAAAATGGCACAAGATGAAATGTAAATAAGGAAAAACACATGCACATATTTCAAAATCATTATTTACACTTTATTCATAAGTATTAAAAGGTTTAGTGTTTTCAAAAAAGCAGAAAGTAGTAACTAATTTGGTGCTGTAACTGTAGAACTGATGTGTGTGTGTGTGTTGGGGAAAGTAGGGTAGAAGTCAGAAGGTGGGTAAGAAGGCTAACAAGCAAGGTGCAAGAAGCCAGTTTCAATCAGGTTGAAAAGAGCATCATTTGCCAGGCTAAGTAATTTTTGCTCTTCATTTAGCCAAAATAACTACCCTGTGTATTAAGTGGTATTAACATTTGCATATTCATTTCATGTGTTAGAAAATGAAGGCTCAAGCCATTAAGCTATGCTCCCATATTATCATCACTATAATTATTAGAGCTGGGATAAGAATCCAGTTTTCCTAATTTATAATTCATCACATTATCTTGTTTTGTTTTTAACTTCAAGCAACTTCTAGGGACAAGTTATAACTTGGTATTTTCACTTTTGAGATAAATGAGATAAATCTGAGAGAACAGTGACTTAAATCAAAATTATTTCATTGCTTCTAAAACTCCTGTTCTTCTAGCAAAACAGAATCCCAAGGCTGTGTTCAGTAAGATTCTCTGATATATTTCTTGCTTACTTATTACTCACTGTCTTTCTTGCTTTCACGGTTGGTAAAGACTCAGTAATTCTAACTATGAGGATATCAAACTGCACATTGTACAGTTTAGATGAAGTTATTTCTTTATTTTTGCCACATAATTTTCTAAAAATGAAGACATAATTTCAAAAGTGTCTACTGGATTAACTGCAAATCTTTTGTGGTGATATCCATAATATATATTATTTTATACCACAGTGTCACTTAACCAAGACCTAAGAGATAAAACAAGTTACTCCAAGCACATTTCTGAAACTAATATGAATCTATCTGAAATATCACTTAGAATCAACTGTAGATAAGTCTACTTGCAAAGAAGGCAGAGAATAAAAATACAGTCGGCAACTAAATGATTACATTTGACTATGTAAAAAGCCAGTAATAGAAATTCATGACAGAATGTAAATTATTTATATAAACACTTTATTTGCTATTTTCATGGAGAGTGCAAAACTTCGTTAATTTGAATAAATATTTAGTGAGTATCTATTGTTTTTCCACTGAGGATGTACAGATGAATGAAGGAGACACAGCCTCTGCCCCCTTGGAGCTTACAACTAGACAAAGGTTAGAAGAAGAAATACAATGTCTACGAGAATTCCTAATGAGTAAACCTTAACTAATACAAGGTGTCATGGAAGGCTTATACAGAGAAATTTCCCTTTAAACAAAGACATGAAAGTTGAGTAGAATTTGTCCAGGTGACTAGTTAGAGAAAGGTGTTCCCAGGAAGAAGAAATAGCATATCCCAAGGCTCTGACTGGGGATATATGGAATTTAAAGAATTCAAGGGATGAAAATCTATGAAAGAAGCATCATGGCGAGGGAGGTAGGGCCAGATCATTAAGGAATTTAGGCCAAGTAAAGTATTTTAAATCTTATGTCACTAAAAACTTTAACTGGAGCAGTATCGTGGTTGCTTTTCATTTTTAGATGACTTCAGATGAGAACCATATTGCAGACAACGGAGGGAGGCGTCAATCACAGTCACCATTCACCATTCATACAGGGTTCTGCTCAAGATCCTGTGTGCTGCTCCAGAATGGATCCAAGCTGATGAGAGTGAAAATAGGACTGTCATGGGAAGAGAGAGCATTGGTCCAGGCAAGAGATGACAGTGGCTTAGACTTAAATGAAAGAAAAGTATTGAAGTGGAAGTATTTGAAACCAACATATGAGGAGGTAGGATTCATGATATATAATGTGTGATCATGGGAGCTGATATAGAGAAAATCATCAAGAATGATTCATTGCTTCCTGGTTCATTGGCTGTGGGTGCCATTTGGGGGGTACAGGGAGTGTGGGAGGCAGAGGGAATCATAACTGCTTTTGGAGGCATGGTAGTTTTGAAGGACCCATGAAACATATGGTCGGAGATTTAGTATGAAATGTTTGGTATTTTCTTCTGGAGCTCAGAAGATAAATTTGACCGAGAGGCATAAAGTCAAAAATAATCACTATCAAGATGGAACTGAAGTCACTGAAGTGGCAAAAATCAATAAATAAAAGCAGGCAAAGAGAAAACAGGATGCCTACAGTTAAATGTCTAATAGAAAAGACTTCCCTGGTGGTCCAGTGGTTAAAGACTTCAGCTTCCAACGGTCAAGGAGCAAAGATCCCACATACCTCACCAACCAAAACATTAAAAAAGAAGAAGAAGAAGCAATACTGTCACTAATTCAATAAAGACTCTAAACATAGTCCACAGGGGAAAAAAATCTTAATAAATTCTAATAGAAGAAAAGTAGAAAAAGTATGGCAAAAAAAACCCACAGCACTACAATATTGTAAAGTAATTAGCCTCCAATTTAAATAAATTTTTTAAAAAAGGAAGAAAAATAGACATGGAGGTAGAAGCAAAGACAGGAGAGGGGCATGGAGTTAAAGGAACTGAGTCTTTTAAAGCAGAATGAGTGTTCAGTTACGTCCAAGACTGCTGTGAGGCCAGAAGGAGCGTCCATTCCATCCTCTGACATTGGAGAGCCTTTTCTGCAGTGGTGTCTGGGGCAGCAGTCCTAGTGGACTGAATCAGGAGTGAGCGGAGGATGCAGATGTGGGGGTGCAAGAAACTTGGCTGTCAGCTGAGCATGGCAGAGAAGACTGGGGGAGACTATTGAGTCCAAAGATTTCAGAGTGGACAGGAAGTGTCGTGTACAGAGCAGGGTTCTGAGTTTACATGAGTAGCAAAGGATTGAAAGTGTGACAGTTAATTGCTCAGTTGTGTCCAACTCTGCGTGGACTGTAGTCCGCCAGGCTTCTCTGTCCATGGACAGAGGAATTCTCCAGGCAAGAACACTGTGCTGCTAAGTCACTTCAGTCATGTCCGACTGTGCAACCCCATAGATGGCAGCCCACCAGGCTCCCCCATCCCTGGGATTCTCCAGGCAAGAACACTGGAGCGGGTTGCCATGTCCTTCTCCAATGCATGAAAAGTGCAAAGTGAAAGTGAAGTCGCTCAGTCATGTCTGACTTTTAGCAACCCCATGGATTGCAGCCTACCAGGCTCCTCCGTCCATGGGATTTTCCAGGCAAGAGTACTGGAGTGGGTTGCCATTGCCTTCTCCAGGGGATCTTTCTGACCCAGGGACTGAACCCAGGTCTCCTGCATTCAGACAGATTCTTTACTGTCTGAGCCACCAAGGAATCGCAGTAAAGAATTACCTGAGAGAGTAAGGGAATTCTGAGGAATATTTCCTCCACTGGGTTACATGGCTGTAAGAAGTTGTATGGGGGTGGTTGTGGGACCAGTGGCTTTTGCTTTCTCTGCAAGTAGGCTAAAGAGTTAAAGCACACACGCAAAAAATAAAGTGTCAAGCTTTGAAGAAGGCTAAGAATTGTTTAAACGTCTTGTGGAGATTGGAGATAAGTGATAAGAGAACCATGGCATGACCAGGTAATGTTCAGGGCTCAGTTTAAATTGGGAATCAAGGATCAAAATCGCTAGTACCTTAA
>SJYV01017562.1:21201-33565 GCA_006410875.1 Neotragus pygmaeus | reverse complement strand
GAGATGGCTGGATGGCATCACCAACTTGAGGGACGTGAGTTTGAGTGAACTCCGGGAGAGGGTGGTGGACAGGGAGGCCTGGCGTGCTGCGATTCATGGGGTCGCAGAGTCGGACACGACTGAGCGACTGAACTGAACTGAGCCAAGATGAGGACCTGAAAGAGAAGACATTCTACCCCCAGACTGTCCTCCAGCTTAAGATCATCAGTACTTCCCAGTTCTCTAGTCTACCTGCTTTCCCTCAGGATTTTTGACTTTTGCATGTAAGTCGATTACTTTAAATCAATCTCTCGATAGAGAGACAGACAGACAAACATGAAGGCAGAGATGCATGCATGCACACTCAGTCGCTTCAGTCGTGTTTGTCTCTTTGTGACCCTATGGACTGTAGCCCGCCAGGCTTTTCTGTCCATGGGATTCTCCAGGCAAGAATACTGGAGTGGGTGGCCATGCCCTCCTCCAAGGGATCTTCCTGGCCCAGAGATCGAACCCAAGTCTCCTGTGTCTCCTGCGTTGGCAGGCAGATTCTCTACCCATTGAGCTGCCTGGGAAGCCCCCAAAGATAGAGCTATATACATCCTATTGTTTCTGTTCCTCTGGAGAGCCTTGGATAGTACAGTTCACTGTATAGTATCTGAATCAGTGATTGGAAAGATAATTTCTTGCAATGGAACCCTAAGATTGCTGTTCATCTATGTTGCTGTCAAAACATGATGTGTTCCCAGATGTGGATTAACTTTGAATCACCCTAGTTATTTTACTTATTTTCATTGATTCAACATATGTTCCCAATCTGCTACCAAAGCAAGCGTAATTTTTTTTCTGTTTAATTTTGGTGAAAGGTAAGTCAGTTTATTCCACCTGAAATGATTGTTTTTAGTCAAAAGCATAAAGACTGGATTGTTGGTTTAAATTTGATAAACACTATTAAGTCATATTCCTAGTGTTTCTGAATGAACTAGGAGTTGGACATATGCTCCTGATTAAAAGAAAAAAAGACATTTGCCAAAAGTATAAAATTGTATTCTCAAAAAATATCCAGAAGAAGAAACATATCTCCACTTAGCAGAATGGATACCAAGATCCGCAGTCTTTAAACAGCTGCTAAGCTTCTTAATTTGTACTCTATATCTCTCGCCAAAAACATTTTACAATGTTTTTAATTTATGCATTAAGAGCAATAATATCTAAACTCCCTGCCTCACACCTGGCAAGAAACAGCTGCTGTTACAGCAGATGACATTATCTTCAGCTGCTGAGTGGACATTCATTCCCAGGATGTAAATAAGAATACCTGAGGATTACCTACATATATACACAATGGGTAATAAAACTGAAGGAAAGAAATGGTCATCTGTTTCCTCAAGATAATCTATTTGCCCCCAAATTCCAGAAAAAAACACTCCACAAGCAAAACCTCAAAACCCTATCAAAGAAAGATACCTTTCAACACTTCATATGATTGCTTCAAAAAAGTCTTCAATCAAAATTAAGTGCTAAAATTATGTAAGCTCAGAGAAATACTGTGGCTGAGCTCTGCGTTCTCTACCTAACTAGAAGTCCCTGCCCCTCTGTCACAGCTTCTGATTTCTCCAACTGAACAGTACGGCACTTGGAACTTGTTCATTTTAGAAAAGGGAAAATGAGCCCAAATGTTGATCTATTTACAGTTTCATAAAGCCAAAGAGAGGACAATTTCCCAAATCTATGTGCTAACCTCAAAGAACCCAAGGGATGAAAATATACCCACATTCTTGCTTAGAAGTAGTCGGACTTACAGGATAGTAATGCAGACACAGTTTTCTGGTCTTCTCACCACTTTCAGTTGAAGAGGTCCCAGGAACCAGTCTGCACACAGAGCTGGGTCAGCACGTGGTACCAAAAGAAGTCTCTCCAACATATGAACACTATAAGAGATCCAAACAAACAGACAGGAAAAGGGAAAGATGGATATGGTTAATGGTGGTACCTCTACAGAAGAACCCATTCAGGCTCATCATCCTCTAGCAGGAAACACCAGGGTCTCAGTTGCTTTATATACCCAGGTGGTAGTTCCCTGATTGTTAGGATATACACTCAAACCCCAGACTATTCTTTTTCCCCAGATCTAGCCATCCTAAGTGCCTCACTCATTTTAATTTCTTCCGTTTCCCCAAAATGCCCATTTCTCCTTCATTCCTAAACCTGGGTTATTTCTCAGCCTCAATTTTAGAACTCTGCTCTTTTTCTCTCATTTCTGTTGCTGAGAAGGGAAGATTTAACTTTTAGTTTTAGAACAAAGACAGATAGAAAAGGTCACTAAGATGGTCTGGTCTTCTCTAGGGAAAAAAAGTTTTGAAACTAGAAATCAGTTTCTCTGACTCCTGGACTGAAAGTGGGCCATGAATTGTAAAAACAGCACATTTAAAATACATTCAGTCCAGCAAAAAACACTATAGGGTTGTAAATTAAATGCCCCATATTGTAGGTTATCACATAACATCAAAATTCACCTCACTGAAAGTAACACCACTCAGAACCAAAAGGACATGATCTACCTCCATAGCTCCTAGTGGATTGCCCTAATATAAGGGGAGTTTTAGGATCCCTAGATTATGAGGTGGCAATGAGTTTAGATTTATGAGCAATATCTGACTGGTTACTGGCTATGGCAAGAACACTTCTGAGGCTTTGCTGAGGCTTAAAAAAGTAGGTTCTGGGATCAACTACTGATAGCTAGTGGTGGTTCAGAAGTGACCAGATATCAAACCATAAGCCATTAGTCCATCTTATATCAGGAATGAATGCATGTAAAGCTTCTAGAAAATTATCTATAGAAGTAATTTGGTGAAAGAAATAAACTTGCAAGTTGAAACACTAGGCAAACCCCAAACTAGATCATTCAGAGAAAACCACATGTAGAAATTCTGTAATCAAACTGCTGAAAACTGAAGAGAAAGAAAAATCTTGAAAGCTGTTTGGTGGGGGTGATGAGGAGATATTGCATTTTATATATAGCAGAATAATTATGTGAATGACTTCAAATTTTTGAAACCATGAAAGACACAAAACAAATAACATTTTTAAAGTTCTGAGTAAAAAGAACTGTCAACCCAGAATTTTATATAGAGAAAAAACTCCATCAAGAATGAAGGCAAATGAAGAAATGAAGAAAACTTTCTTCAGATGAAGAAAACTAAGAGAATTATTTCTATTGATCTTCCCATTAAAAAAATCTCTTTAGGCTAAAGAAAGTGACACCAGAGGAAACTTAGAACTTCAGAAATGAAAAGGAATGACTGAAATGGCAAACATTTTGGAAAACAGAATAGGTTATGTTTTTTTCCTTAAGTTTTTAACATATATTTCATTGTTGTAATAAAAATATATAGTATTTTCTGGGGAGAATGTTTCAATGTACATAGATGTAATATACTTGGAAAATACAACATAGGGGAGAAGATTTGTTTCATGGCCTAACATGTGGTCTATCTTGGAGAATGTTCCACATGTATTTGAGAAGAATGTGTATTCTAGTTTTTTTGGATAGTGTTTCTGTTTATGTGTATTAGGTCCAATTGATCTATCGTGTTATTCCTGTCTCCTTGTTGATCTCCTGAATGGTTGCATAAGCCTCTATTTTTTTATGCTAAGTGGTAAAATATTAACTCTAAGATAACTATAAAAATTAGCTATGTATATTGTAATCCCCAGAGTAACCATTAAAAAATAATACAAAGCCATAGCAGCAAAACATCAATACGTATTAATTGCTTAAAAAAATTCAAATACCCAAAAGAAAATCTGAAAGGAACAAATATCAGAGGAGAAAAATAGAAAAGTAATAAAATGATTGACTTGGTGAACAATAGGAATTATTGCATTAATGTTACTGCTTTAAACACAACTATTAAAAATTATCAGACTGGATTTTTCAAAAAGATTCAACTGCAAGCTGGCTGTAAAATCACAATTTAAATACAACTATATAGATTGAGTATAAGAAAAAGGATGAAAAGAGGTATTTCATAGTTACAGAAAATCAAGGAATGACAATGGCCAAAATTTCAAAATAAAATAAAATTGGAGGATTTACAGTACTTAATTTAAAATTCACTAGAAACAACAGTAATCAAAGAGTGTGGTTTTGGCAAGAGAATGTGCATATAAATTAATGGATCAGAATAGAATCCAGATATCAACTTACACACCAAAGTGCAACTGAATTTTGAAAAAGACCAAAACCAATTTGGTAAGGAAATGAGTCTTCCACAAATGGTGTTGGGACAATAGGTCATCCATATTATTTTTTTTAATGTTAATATATATTATACATCTTATATAAACATTGATTCAAAATGGATCATAGACATAAATGTAAAATATAAAACTGTAAGAGAAAATCTTCGACATCTCAGGTTAGGTACTGAGTACTTAGACATGACATCAAATACACAGTCCATAAAAGAAAAATATGATTAATTAGGTCATTGAAATTAAAAATATTTGGTCTCTGAAAGACAGGGAATGAAAAAAAAACAAGCCGCAAGCTCATAGAAAATATTTTACATTTCCTATCTAAGAAAGAACTTGTGTTGAGAATACATGCTCAATACATAACGCATGAACTCAATACATGCTCACGCTCAATACAACTGAAGCTGCATTGCTGTATCCGACTCTGTGCGACACCATAGATGGCAGCTCACCAGGCTCCCCCGTCCTTGGGATTCTCCAGGCAGGAACACTGGAGTGGGTTGCCATTTCCTTCTCCTGAGCATACATGAAGAACTTACAAAACTCAATGATAAGAAAACTTAAAACAATGAGGAAAAGATGTAAACAAATAGTTCACCAAAGAAAATATACAGACAGCAAATAAGGGCATCCAAAAAAATCAACATCAAGATTCATTATGGAAATACAAATTTAAAACAGTAAGATTTCACTACCCATCAACTGGGGTCTTCCAGACAGCTCAGTGGGTAAAGAATCAACCTGCAATGCAGGAGACATAGGAGACCCAGGTTAGATCCCTGCGTCAGAAAGATTCCCTGGAGTAGGAAATGGAAACCCGCTCCAGTATTCTTGCCTGAAAGATCCCATGGACAGAGGAACCTGGTGGGCTACAGTCTATAATGCCACAAAGAGCTGGACGTGACTGAATACATGAGGTGGAAAGAACTCATCTATTAGAATGACCAAACAGTAAACAAACAAACAACAACAAAGACATCTGCAAAACTAAGTTCTGGCAAAGACGCAAAAGAGCAAGTAGGAATCTCAGGCATTACTGGTAGAAATGCAAATGGCACAGCCACTAAGAAAAATATCTTGTCAGTTTCTTATAAAGTTAAACATGCTGTAACTGTCTATCCAAAAATTCTACTCATAGGTCTTTATACAAGTAAAATAAAAACATGCTCACATGAAAACCTGCTCACAAATGTTTACAGCAGTTTCATTTACCAAAACTAGAAGCAACCCTCATGTCCTTCATCTAGAGAATGAATAGTCAAACTGTATTAACTCTATTTCAAGGAAAACTACTTGAGAATAAAATGGCTTACTGAACTTAAAAAAAAAAGGGGCATGGTATCTACAACAACATATAAATTTCAGATATACTGGTTGAAACAAGTTGGACTAAAAAGTTTACATACTATATGAATATGAATAGTTTTATTTGACATTCTGGGAATTATAAAACTTAATGGGTAGAGAACAGATTAATGGTTCAGTTGAGTTCAGTTCAGTTTAGTCACACAGTCGTGTCAGACTCTTTGCAACCCCATGGACTGCAGCACACCAGGCTTCCCTGTCCATCACCAACTCCCAAAGCCAACTCAGATTCATGTCCATCGCATCGGTGGTACCATCCAACCATCTCATCATCTGCCGTCCCCCTCTCCTCCCGCCTTCAATCTCTTCCAGGATCAAGGTCTTTTCCAATGATTGGTTCTTCGCATCAGGTGGCCAATGTATTGGAGTTTGAGCTTCAGCATCAGTCCCTCCAATGAATATTCAGGACTGATCTCCTTTAGAATGGACTCGTTGGATCTCCTTGCAGTCCAAGGGACTTTCAAGAGTCTTCTCCAGCACCACAGTTCAAAAACATCAATTATTTCTGACTATAAAGTATAAGTCTGAGGATATCTTGGCGGGGGGGAGTGTTAAATTGTTCTGAATCTTGATTATGGTCATGGTTATGGGACTCTGCATTTGTTAAATCTCATAGAACCATGCAACATAAAAATTGAAGTTTATTGTTTATAAACTTAAAATGAATTTGAAAAGATTAAAATCCCCCCCAATTTCCATTTAAGCCAACAAACTGAGCACAGATTAATACATAGTGCTTGTCTTAAAAGAAAAATAAATTTTCACTAATTTAACTCTTTATTATTATAATATTTCATCTTACCAAAGAAAAATAATAGAATTCTTGTCTTCCTATTATAAAGCACCAATGTACTCAGCAGTGTTGCTAAAATACTCTGTCAAAAGGATGGAGGCAGAGAAGAAGAGATTGTATGCTTTTTGATAAATCTTCACTGCTACATGTGTGGTTGTTCTGTAAGTAAGGGAATCTGCTATCTTGGTACTTTTCTGAATAGAGCTGTCTAACAGGAAGAATCAATGAAATTCCTGGCTGATTAATGAGCATGAAAACACAGAATGTTGCTATCTTTATTTACAATGAAAAAGTATAGACCTTAAGACTAAACAGAGCAAAAGACATATATTGTGTGATTCATTTTCTCTACTCCTAGCTCGTTGCTGTTAGGAACCTACTTCTATCTGCATGGTGATGAAAAATAAACTTTAGTAAACAATAGCTCAGTCAGTAAAGAATCTGCCTGCAATTCAGGAGACCTAGATTTGATCCCTGGGTCAAGAAGATCCCCTGGAGAGGAAAATGGCAACCCACTCCAGTATACTTACCTGGGCAATCCCATGGACAGAGGAGCCTGGCGATCTATAGGCCATGGGGTCGCAGATCGACTTAGCAAATAAGCCACCACCAAACAATATGTGGGCTTTTTGTCTTTCTTTGGTTGTTTGTTTAGTGGGAAATGAGATTGTTGTATTGTGGGATCAAGTTGATTCCCTCCTATAAACAACATTTAATATAATAAATGTTAGCCTTTGAGTTTCTCAGAATTTTATTATATCATTATCTATTTTACCCCATCTATTTTTATTTCTTTTGTCCAGTAAAAGGAAAAAAAAAACTTTCATTTTAAGTATGTTATGGATTTTGGTAATTCCTATCAAAAGCCACTAGTGTTAGCAGAACAGGCAACTCCAGGGTATTAGTCTCTTGAAAGCATTCACTAAAACGTATTATTTAAAAGGAAAATCATCAAAGTGGATATATAAAAATCATATTCAACTGTTTCCCTACAATTAATCTTGTGTTCTCAATCTTTTTCTTCCCTGATGCCCAGGTTGTATTGTTGTGGCCATGAAAATATTGAGGATAAGAGGAATTGATTAAAACTCAAAGCACAGACTTATATATGAATATATGTGTGCTCGGTTGCTCATTCATATCTGACTTTTTGTGATCCCATGGACTGTAGCCTGCCAGGCTCCTCTGTCCATGGGATTTTTCAGGCAAGAATACTGGGGTGGGTTGCCATTTCCTCCTCCAGGGGATCTTCCCCACCCAGGGATCGAACCTGCATCTCCTGACTCTCCTACATCGGCAGGCAGATTCTTTACCACTGAGTACATGTAGAAAGGAATAATCTCTTTCCTTTGCATCAGACCACTCTTTGTTAACTAGAAACAAAATATTATAATGGTTAATTTTCTACCTTGGATAATTTTCTAAATATTTAAGTGTTGAACTCTAAATTTAGTGCTGATGAGTCAATATGAGGATCTATCAGAAACTGAACAACATGCCATTTTCTGCTTTGACCTGATTCCCTGAGCAGTACCTCAAATACATTAAGACACATGTCTATGATGAATGCTAGTGTTTAGGATCCAAAGATCAAGGAGAGAAAATGTGGGGCCCACACGGCAGGAAAATAAAAAGTGGTCACCACGGAGACTGAGTGACCTGGAACTCAGTGTTCCCTTCAACATTATCCTAGTAGAAAACTCAAATCCGTGCTCATTTGTCTGCTTCCAGAATTTCTGTCCACACCTCTTTCCTTGGGCTCCTCCTTGCTGTGCTACGCTCAGTTGCATCCGACTCTTTGAGACCCCATGGACTGCAACCTACCAGACTCCTCTGTCCGTTGAATTCTCCAGGCCAGAATACTGGAGTGGGTTGCCATGCCCTCCTCCAGGGGATCTTCCTGACCCAGGGATTGAACCTGTGTCTTCTGTGCCTCCTGCATCGGCAGGCAGATTTTTTTTTTTTTTTTTACCACTAGTGACACCTGGGAATTCCCAATCTCCTCCTTATCAGAGTCACTATCTCTTCTCTGTAATCTTGTCCCAATTTCCTATCTAGCTCAAGTTCCTATATCAGAACATTTTCAATGGCTTAGATGTCAGAGAGTCTCTGTTTTTACTACCCAGAAGGCAGTATATTAATGGAAAAGATCAACTGCTTATCTACTGGCATGGGCTTTTTGTTTGACAGACAACTTTGAATATACGGTTCCCCCAGAAACACTCTTGCCTGGAAAATCCCATGGACTGAGGAGCCTGGAAGGCTGCAGTCCATGGGGTCGCTAAGAGTCGGACACAACTGAGTGACTTCACTTCCACTTTTCACTTTCATGCATTGGAGAAGGAAATGGCAACCCACTCCAGTGTTCTTGCCTGGAGAATCCCAGGGACGGGGGAGCCTGGTGGGCTGCCATCTATGGGGTCGCACAGAGTCGGACACGACTGAAGTGACTTAGCAGCAGCATACAATAATATATTTCAGATATATTTAGACTTGACCTCACCAAGATACATAAATATTATGTATGACATCTTCTCCCAAAGAAAAATGTCTTTTAACTCCTGAACAACTGACATACAATCAAACTTTTGCAACCCTACCCATTGTCTTAGTGGGAATTTCAGATAGTTATATTTGTATCTGCACTATTTTCTTCATTATTATAAATTTCTGGGTATTACAGACAAAGGTAAACTTTTATTAGATTAGTAAGAAAGATAGAGTATCTACTTTGTGCCATAAACCAGGCTCTAGAGAAGAGAAAATTAATTAACCATCAGTTGTTTATTATGTACAAATTTCGCTGTGGTCTATGCTTGGCCATTTCAAAAGGAACTAAACAAATCTAGTTTCTTCCTTCTGGGAACTTAAAATCAAATATAGACTATTCTAGTAAAGCCAAACAAGTTCAGGAAACATGTAAATTAAATAAGAAGTATTTATCAGTTAAAAAATGAATTTAATTAAATGAGAGCTGTTCTCAGAAGAATGATCCTCAAAGTGTCCTAAAAGGTTTGAATGCAACTGTTTGAAACAGAGTGAAGGGCTACACTGGCTGTCTTTAAGGCACTTTGCTTTGCTCACCTCCAAAACTAAAGACCTTCCCCTGCATCGAGACCATTGGGAACATCAAGGGTTTGCTCTCTCTTAACAATGCACGGAGAAGGCAATGGCACCCCACTCCAGTACTCTTGCCTGGAAAATCCCATGGACGGAGGAGCCTGGTAGGCTGCAGTCCATGGGGTCGCTAAGAGTCAGACACGACTGAGCGACTTCACTTTCACTTTTCACTTTCATGCATTGGAGAAGGAAATGGCAACCCACTCCAGTGTTCTTGCCTGGAGAATCCCAGGGACGGGGGAGCCTGGTGGGCTGCCATCTATGGGGTCGCACAGAGTCGGACACGACTGAAGTGACTTAGCAGCAGCATACAATAATATATTTCAGATATATTTAGACTTGACCTCACCAAGATACATAAATATTATGTATGATATCTTCTCCCAAAGAAAAATGTCTTTTAACTCCTGAACAACTGACATACAATCAAACTTTTGCAACCCTACCCATTGTCTTAGTGGGAATTTCAGATAGTTATATTTGTATCTGCACTATTTTCTTCATTATTATAAATTTCTGGGTATTACAGACAAAGGTAAACTTTTATTAGATTAGTAAGAAAGATAGAGTATCTACTTTGTGCCATAAACCAGGCTCTAGAGAAGAGAAAATTAATTAACCATCAGTTGTTTATTATGTACAAATTTCGCTGTGGTCTATGCTTGGCCATTTCAAAAGGAACTAAACAAATCTAGTTTCTTCCTTCTGGGAACTTAAAATCAAATATAGACTATTCTAGTAAAGCCAAACAAGTTCAGGAAACATGTAAATTAAATAAGAAGTATTTATCAGTTAAAAAATGAATTTAATTAAATGAGAGCTGTTCTCAGAAGAATGATCCTCAAAGTGTCCTAAAAGGTTTGAATGCAACTGTTTGAAACAGAGTGAAGGGCTACACTGGCTGTCTTTAAGGCACTTTGCTTTGCTCACCTCCAAAACTAAAGACCTTCCCCTGCATCGAGACCATTGGGAACATCAAGGGTTTGCTCTCTCTTAACAATGCACGGAGAAGGCAATGGCACCCCACTCCAGTATTCTTGCCTGGACAAATCCCATGGATGGAGCAGCCTGGTAGCCTGCAGTCCATGGGGTGACTAAGGGTCAGACATAACTGAGCGACTTCACTTTCACTTTTCACTTTCATGCATCGGAGAAGGAAATGGCAACCCACTCCAGTGTTCTTGCCTGGAGAATCCCAGGGACGGGGGAGCCTGGAGGGCTGCCATCTATGGGGTCACACAGAGTCAGACACGACTGAAGTGACTTAGCAGCAACAGGGCACCTGTAGGGAGAGTAATTCAGCTGTGACCCTCTTGTTATTCTCTATACCATTCCAGTACTTTGGCCACCTGCTGTGAAGAGCTGACTCATTGGGAAAAAAAACAAAAAAACCCTGATTGTGGGGAAGATTAAGGGAATGACCAGAAGGGGGCAACAGAGGATGAGAAGGTTGGATGGCGTCACCGACTCAAAAGGACATGAGTTTGAGCAAACTGCTGTAGACAGTGAATGACAGGGAAGCCTGGTATCCTGCAGTCCATGGGGTTGCAAAGAGTTGGACACAACTGAGCAACTGAATGCTAACAATAATAGTCACTCCGGATTTAGAACTTTTCCTTCCATTTTGAAAACAAAAATTCCTTCTAGGTTGTGACTCATTGATTTGGTTGAAGGACTGGACTGTAGCCCATTAGGCTCCTCTGTCCATGGAATTCTACAGGCAATATTACTGGAATGGCTGCCATGCCCTCCTCCAGGGGATCTTCCCAACCCAAGGATCGAACCCAGGTCTCCTACATTGCGGGCAGATTCTTTATAGTCTGAGCCACCAGAAAAGCCCAAAGAAAATTTAAATATATAATTAGAAAAGAGAGAAGCATTTTAATAGTCTTTTTAAGGTAATTTGATACCAAGCCAAAGCTTGATAAGTGGTAGTTTTTTAAAGGTTAGTTGTAATATAGAATCTGAAACCATATCAAAAAATAAGCTTTACTCTGCCACATTAAGGTGATTTGTCTCTCGTGAATTTTGAATAAATCTTTTATCCAGGCAAGATGTGCTACTAGCATACGTTGGTCATTTGGAAAATATTGGATCAGTGAGTTATTTAGACCTTCTAAATGTTGACACATTTCATTAAACAATATAAAAATTATATTTGTTAATATCTCTAACAACATTTCCAGAAAAGTCTTTATATATTGGGAAGCTATTAGGCTCATGTTGGTGGATACTAATCCCATGGACTGTAGCCTGCCAGGCTCCTCTGTCCATGGAATTCTCCAAGCAAGAATACTGGAGTGGATTCTTCTCCAGGGAATCGTCCCAAACCAGGGACTGAACCTGGGTCTCCTTCACTGCAGGCAGATTCTTTACCATCTGAGCCACCAGCGAAGCCCAATTTCCACGTAGACTCTCTAATTGTATCACTGGCACTGTTTTCTGTAGTGTGCAATAGTTAGTTTGCAATGGTTTATGAGACCCAATTACCTATTCTTAACACCGTGTTCAGTGACATCAAGTCAGTAGTTTAAAGTCGACCATGCTGGGAGTATTTATACCACCAAAATTGGCTATTAATCTACAAATTGGGAACTTTCTTTGTCCCCTGAGGGCTAGTTGTTAAACATTTATCAGAACATGACTGGCTGTTTTCCTTGAAGTGGCAGGTTTACATTTTGTTGAAGATAAATTTTCTGCCAAGTCCCCTAAATTTAAATAACAATAGGTTGCCTGACAATTGTTCTTTAAAAAAAAGAAGTGTTCCATGAAAAGTAGTTTATTCATCTCATTTTCAAACTATTGAATGAATGCTTCCCCCTGCCTGCCCCAGACAACCTATGTACTTTT
>SJYV01017562.1:0-11641 GCA_006410875.1 Neotragus pygmaeus | reverse complement strand
AGGAGATCAGCCCTGGGATTTCTTTGGAAGGAATGATGCTAAAGCTGAAACTCCAGTACTTTGGCCACCTCACGCGAAGAGTTGACTCATTGAAAAAAGACTCTGATGCTGGGAGGGACTGGGGGCAGGAGGAGAAGGGGACGACCGAGGATGAGATGGCTGGATGGCATCATGGACTCGATGGACATGAGTCTGAGTGAACTCCGAGAGATGGTGATGAACAGGGAGGCCTGGTGTGCTGCAGTTCATGGGGTCGCAAAGAGTCGGACACAACTGAGCGACTGAACTGAACTGAACTGAAAGACCTTCCTGCCTAATTTATTCCCAAATCACTTTTGCTTTTGTATTGAATTATGGGTCTGTGTCACTCCTAAGAAGTTACACTCCCTCCATCCTCTCTATTCTCTATATTGTCTCCAATTTGAACATTCAAGTGTCTGTGAAGGACCAGCAGGGGTCACAAATAGAAGTGATTGAGTTGTGACTGAGGTATAGGAGAAACAGTAAGTAGAAGGGGCTTGGTTATTTAGCTCCACCCTGATGCAGTCACAGTTTTGCTAAACTCTCCAATTTATCAAGAAAATCCAGAAATCCAGAGTATGCAAAACATCTTGAGCATTGCATGCATGCTAGGTCGCTTCAATCCTGTCTTAACTCTTTGAAAGTCAATGAACAGTAACCTGCAGGCTCCCCCATCCATGGGATTCTCTAGGCAAGAATACTGGAGTGGATTGCCATGCCCTCCTCCAGGGGATCTTCCCAACCCAGGGATTGAACTGGCATCTCCTGTGTCTTTTGCATTGGCAGGCAGGTTCTTTACCACCAGTGCTACCTGGGAAGCCCATCTTGGGCATTAATTGCAGACAAACAGCTCAAAATGTACTGCAGGACAAACAGATGTATACATAGATTTGGGCCACGGGTTGTAGCTTTGTTGCCTTTGGCCATGATGTTCATGGAAAAGGGCAAGTTCTGACACTGGGTAGCTCAGACTCAGAGGCCCTTAGGACCCAGTTGCAATTCAGCCTGTACTTGGTGGAACCAGCAAGAACCTCACCCCAAAGGTGAGGTCCAGAGTGCACTGGACTGTACAGGTTCAAGCTCACAACAGCAGCTCTGCGTGGTGCCAAGAGGCAGCAGTAGTACACTGGAAAGTCTTCTTAGACTTCTGTTTATTCGGTGCTTGGAAAGAGGATTGATTCCTCCTTAATTCCCTAATTTTAGTGCCTAAAATAGCCTGTCACGCTCTTGGGAAATGGAGGAGGATAGATATCCTCAAAAGGGTCATGCTGAACTACAACAATAATATGAGATATTTTAAAATTCACTGAAAACTACATATGATTATGTTGGTACGCATACTGGTGAAAAGCACATTGATAGAAAAAAGCACATCATTAATACATCTAAAAATTAAGTATACTTTTAGATTATTTTTAGTAACGAAGTGACTATCAAACTCATGTAAGTTGGGAGGACTTTGTCATACGTTGTGCAAGTTAGGAGTCCTTAATGACCACTACCGAGTTAGACAAATTCCATCTGGATCTCCATCTGTTATGCATTGATGTTTAGATAGATTCCTTAATGTTTTGTAGCTTACACGACACATTGGCTTTACCCAGGAGTTTGTAAGGAAAACTTACAAAACTAAGGTCATGTATATTTCAACCACCCATCATCCTCCTACAGACAGGCAAATGGGAGCCTATGCAATCTTTTGGAACTCCAGATGAATCCAAGAAAGAGCAGAGAAAAACTGTTTCCTGCCTATTGTTGCCATCCCTTGTGGGGCAGGAAGGAAAACAACCTTCTCAGGCAATGTGGAACTGAGAGACAACTATGTATTGCTATGCAGTTCACTCAGACAAATGAATATTCATTAAAAAGTCATATTTACATTTTTTTATGCCTAAAATGGGGCTTCCTATTTGGCACCAGTAGTAAAGAACCTACCTGCCATTGCAGGAGACATAAGAGATGGAAGTTTGATCCCTGAGTTGGGAAGATCTCCTAGAAGGAGGCATGGCAACCCACTTTAGTATTCTTGCCTGGAGAATCCCATGGACAGAGGAGCCTGGCAGGCTACAGTCCCAAGGATAGCAAAGAGTTGGACACAACTGAAGCAGCTTATCATGCACAAACACATGCTTATCATGAGCACCTGAATCTTGACCACGGTGGCAGAACACATCTTCCAAGTTTGGAAATCTCTCTCTATATTAATATTTAGGCTCTTTAACTGGATCTTTTGCAGTCTACAATATTACTGAAATCATACTCTGAAAAGAGAACTATATTTAGTGTTCTCTACATTTAACACACGCATATTTTTTTACAGAAAATAATGTCTTGGATTGATACATGTATATGTACGGATGAGCCCCTTCACTGTTCACCTGAAACTACCACAGCATTGTTAATCTTCTATACTCCAAAACAAAATGATTTTGGTGTTAAAAGAATAAAATTAAAATGAAATTAAAAAAAAAAAAAAACCCTTCCAATTCCTCTTTACCATTGATTGGTAAATCCAATCTAAGGTAAAACTAAGAGCATAGTCACTTTTCTGAGTAAATAAGGATTTTTATTCAACTAGGCACTACTACCTCTCGTCTTTGTCTCTGCTGAGTTTGCCCTAGGATATTGTCTTTTTATATCACATATCATAACCACTTGGAATAAGTTTTTAAAGATTTTTTTGATGTGGACTATTTTTAGAGTCTTTCTTGAAATTGTTACAATACTGCTTCTGTTTTATGTTTTGGGTGTTTTTGTTTTGTTTGTTGCAAACATGTGAGATTTTAGCTTCCTGACTAGGGATTGAACCCACATCCACTGCCTCGAAAGGTGAAGCCTTAACCACTGGACTGCCAGGGAAGTCCTTGGAATGAATTTTTAATCTTGGCTTGTGTGCTTCCTCAAAGCTCCATTGCAGTCTAGAGATTTTATAATTTCATAACTTTGTATAAGGAGGTATTATTTCTTCCATTACATTCAGAACTTGTGCTTCCCATCACTCATTAACCTGGAAATGACTAGTCTGTGATGTACAGACACTGTCTTTCTTTGTTCCTTTCTAAATGCTTTGTGTCTAAATACTCTGTGTCCAAACCTGGTTGAAAGTCCCATATTTTACTTGAAAATTCTAATTCTAATCTAATTAAAAATTGACCTTCGTCTCTCTTTTGTCCGTATCGAATTGGTCAAAATTGTGTAAATGAAACACAATATATCAAAATTTATGGAATGCCACTGAAACAGTACTTAGGGAATATACAGAAAAGTTTCAAAACAATGACCACAACTTGTACCATAAGAAATTAGAAAAAAATGATCAATTAAAACACAGAGCTAGGGACTTCTCTGGTGGTCCAGTGGTCAGGCTTCCAGTGCAGGGGGTGTGGGTTCAGTCCCTGGTGAGGGAGCTAAAATCCCACATGCTTCACAGCCAAAAAACATGAAACAGAAGCAATATTGTAACAAATTCAATAAAGATTTTTTAAAGGATTCACATTAAAAAACAGAGTTTGCAGAAGAAAGAAAATAAGACAAAAATTGAAATCAATAAAATGAAAAGTAGAAAATAATATAAATAATAGATGCAAGCAAAATCTAGTACTTGAAGCATATAAATAAAGTTTACAAACCTCTAGAAAGACTAATCATGAAAAAGAGGAGATTCAATTAATGAGTAAATGATATTATTATAGATTCTAAAGATATTAAAATATAAGGAAATAGTAAAAACAACTTTTTGCCATTAAATTCACCAAATTAGATGAAACAGACAACTGTCTTAAAAAGACATAAACTACCAAAGCTCACTTACAAAGAAATATATAACATCAATATCCCTATATCTATAAAAGAAATTGAATTTCTAGTTTAAAATCTTCCTATAAACTCCAGACCCAGATGACTTTGCTGGTGAATTCCAGCAAATATTTAAGAAATAAATAATATATATGCTACAATATCTCTTTGATAAATTCAAAGAGAGGAAATATTTCCCTACATTTTAAGAGGTTATGTTTACCCTGATAACCAAGAGCTGAAAAAAGACTATAAAATAAAGAAAACTACAAATTAATAACCTGGATCAATAGAAATGGAAAACCTACATAAAAATTAATAGAGTTGTATAAAGTATGAAAACATCAACACAAGTAATAATAATATGTGGAATACAAAGTTGATTAAAAAATCATTGAAAAATCAGTCCTTATAATTCATCATATTAACTACCTTAAATAGAAATACTCACAGATCATTTTAATGGAAAATATCCACCTTATAATCATTAAAAAAATCCCTGCAAGCCAGCAACAGAAGGGAATATATTCAATCTGATAACGGACATCTAAGAAACGTTTCAGGTAACATTATACTTGATGTTTTTGCCTCAAGGTCAGGAACAAAACAAGGATTAGTTCTTGCCACTTTATTCAACACTGTTCCGAAGACTCTAGCCAGTGCAATAATCAGGAAATAGAAGTGAAGGGGATCAAGACTGGAAAAGAAAAAGTAAGATGATTCTTATTCATAGATGACATGATCATCTATGTTGAAATAGTATCAAGGATAAGAAGAAAATAAAAACTTCATTTATTGTTAACAGGAATGTAAAAAAGTACATCCTATTTGAAAAACAGTTTGAAAGTTTTTCAAGAAGTTAAAAATAAACTTACCCATTATTCAGAAATTCCATGCCTAGATGGCTCAGATGGTAAAGAATTCACCGGCCAAGGAAGAAGACCGGGGTTCAATCCCTGGGTTGGGAAGATCCCTGGAGAAGGGAATGGCAACACACTCCTGAATAGAGAATCCCACAGACAGAGGAGTCTGGTGGGCTACAGTCCATGGGGTGCAAAGAATCAGACAAAACTGAGAGATTAAAACACACCCAGGAAAACTGTGATCGTATCTGTAAAGGACTCATTCACAAATACCATAGCAGCATTATACAAAATAGTCCCAGACTGGAAGCAATCCAAAGTTCATTAACATATGAATGGAAATAAAAATGTATACTTCTACAAGCAAGAGAGTTTCAGAAAAACATCTATTTCTGCTTTATTGACTATGCCAAAGCCTTTGACTATCTGGATCACAAAGCCTTTGACTATGTGGAAAATTCTGAAGGAGATGGGAATACCAGACCACCTGACCTGCCTCTTGAGAAATCTGTATGCAGGTCAGGAAGCAAGAGTTAGAACTGGACATGGAACAACAGACTGGTTCCAAAAAGGCAAAGGAGTACGTCAAGGCTGTATATTGTCACCTTGTTTATTTAACGTATATGCAGAGTACATCATGAGAAATGTTGGGCTGGAAGAAGCACAAGCTGGAATCAAGACTGCCAGGAGAAATATCAGTAACCTCAGATATGTAGATGACACCATCCTTATGGCAGAAAGTGAAGAACTAAAGAGCCTCTTGATGAAAGTGAAAAGTTGGCTTTTTTAACTCAGTATTCAGAAAATGAAGATCATGGCATCTGGTCCCATCACTTCATGGAAAATAGATGGAGAAACAGCGGCTGACTTTATTTTGGTGGGGGGGCTCCAAAATCACTGCAGATGGTGATTGCAGCCATGAAATTAAAAGACACATACTCCTTGGAAGGAAAGTTATAAACAATCTAGACAGCATATTAAAAAGCAGAGACATTACTTTGCCAACAAAGGTCCGTCTAGTCAAGGCTATGGTTTTTCCAGTAGTCACGTATGGACGTGAGAGTTGGACTATAAAGAAAGCTGAGCGCCGGAGACTCCTGAGAGTCCCTTGGTCTGCAAGGAGATCCAACCAGTCCATCATAAAAGCATCACCGACTCAATGGACATGGGTTTGGGTAGACTCCAGCAGTTGGTGATGAATAGGGAGGCTTGGCATGCTGCGGTTCATGGGGTGGCAAAGAGTCAGACACGATTGAGCGACTGAACTGAACTGACTGATATTCCTACAATGGAATACAATTTATGACAAAAAAACTGACAAACTCAGTTCAGCTGCACAGTTGTGTCTGACTCTTTGCAACTCCATGGACTGCAGCATGGCAGGCTTCCCTGTTCTTCACAAACACCCGGAACTTGCTCAAACTCATGTCCACTGAGTCGGTGATGCCATCCAACCAACTCATCCTCTGTCATCCCCTTCTCCTCCTGCCTTCAATCTTTCCCAGGGTCAGGGTCTTTTCCAGTGAGTAAGTTCTTTGCATCAGGTGGCCAAAGTATTGAAGCTTCAGTGTCAGCATCAGTCCTTCCAATGAATATTCAGGACTGATTTCCTTTAGGACTGACGGGTTTGATCTCTTTGCCGAGACAAACAACTAATACAAATTTAACATGGATGAACCTCAAAAATACTACAGTAAGTGGAAGTAGTATATTACATTATTTATATTAAATGTCTAGAAAAGGCAAATCTACAGAGACAGAGAAATCAGAACTTGCCTGGGGCCTGGGATAGGAGCAGTGATTGACTACAAAAAGGCATCACTACAAACTTTGGAGTGGTATAAATACCCTAAAATTGCATAATGGCAATAGAACACCATACATTTACTAAAAATCAGTGAACTGTACAGTCACCATGGGTGAATTTTATGGTTTTCAAATTACATTTCAATAAAGTATTTTTTACAAAGTCTACAAAGGGTTGGGAGCAGGAGGTTTTGATGAAGGAAATTTGGCAATATATTTATAATTGTTGATGCTAGGTGAGGGGTAATGGAAAGCCATTGTACCATTTATTTTACTTTTGTGTATGTTTGAAATTTTTCAGAACAGAAAGTAAAAACAGAAAGAGAATAAGTGATTCATATTTAGATCTAATGAGCAATTTCTTTTACACCGTCTGACAAGTGTGTTATTATATGTTATTCATACCCCTAAGCTTCCACATTCATTTTCCACACACAGCTCTGTTGATCCAAACTTCCTAATATTTCCTATCTTGGTCATTTGTCATTCTTAGTAAGTCTAGAGAAGCACTTTCTATTTAACTTCTCTCTTCAATTATAAATGAGCCACATACCTGATTTTCATGCACTTCCACAATTCAACGGTTTTGTTCAATACACTATGAAACTACCAAGGGCGTGGGCTCTGATGCCCTGTGGCAAGAGAATGGAAAGAAAGAAGCTGTTTTCATATGGCTTCCAAATTTCCTTCTCACTCTTATTTTAGCCATTGATTAATAGTTCCCTATGAAGTTATACTATGCCTTATTGCATAACCTTTTTCAATACGGAAATTATGAATGCTTGAATTTAATCCCATTTCCCCAGCTGCTTTGTTGGGAGTTTCTGCAAAGAAGCTGCTGGTTTCTCACTCAGTTCTGCCAACACCCTGTAGTGATCTTGGATGGGTATTAATCTAACTTCTCTTTATTTGGGTTGTATCCAAGATTGGGTTTACGATTCTTAAACCCTACTTCCCTTCCTTATAGCAATTATTCTGGAAATATGACATTTATACAGACTAAATGTCACCTCTTTCAGAAGTCCTCTATGTTATTATTCTACAATTAAAATTAGTCATTCCTTCTGAGTTTTTATATCATTTGAATTATAATTCATGCTCAAATTCATCATGACTTGTATTATAAGAAGAGAATCTCATGTCTGTCTTTCCAGTGAGTGTAGGCACTCATTGAAATCCACGACTTTGGAAAAACCACACTCTATTATTCTTTGAGTACCAGAAGTTAGTACAGTGATCTCTCAAAATGTTCGAATTCAATTGAACTGAATTGCAGTTCATTTTGTCCAATGTCTGCATTTCAGATATAAACCTAAGTCTAGACTGGACAGTATTTACTCATCGTTTTCATCTTTCACATCATGGCACACGTAGAAAACATTAACACCTGTGCCATATACTAAGGTAATTGGAGGAAGCAACTTCCCTGGAAACTCCAGAAAGCCCAGGCATTCCATTTCCATCCACACTGCCCTTCTCTAAACTCTTGAAAACTAAGCAGATTATCTTAGCCAGTTTGAAACTCATCCACAGCATACCTCAGTGCCAAGTCGTACCATCAGGGAGGGAGGCTCTGCTTATATGTCTGCCTCAAGGTCATCCAACTTTCTAGCTTCAAATACTTCCATGTTCAACTACAATTAAACGTGCAACTAAATTTGCATAGCAAGAAACTTATTTCTGAATAAAACATTTCCTTTTCCATTCACATGGTGGCCAAACCCTCTTGGCTTATTTGTATAGAACACTCTACAATCAAAATCAACTTAAGCTATGCTCTCCAGAATCTAAGTGGGATATTTTGAATACATATTGGCTTTTATTTTCTGTATTCCCAAATATAATGGTTCCATTCATTTAGTTTCCAGTCATGGACCCTTTCCTTCATTAAAAAATGAAGGAAAATGACAGATAAAAATGATGTTTTTTGGTTGTGCTATATAAAGACGAATGCAATCCAGGCTGGATTCATTATTATATATTCATTACTATAATATATTTTTCTTATTTTAAAAGAAATTATAAATAAAACATTTTCTTGGATCCTAGGCCTGTGCCTAATGGAAAAGTTGGCTCTACCCAATCCATTAATGATTTCTGGCTTTGAAGTTCACCCACTCAGAGACTCTTTAGTTAACCTGCCTATAGGCTAAAATTTTAATGTCTCCAGCAGCAAAACAGCTGGACTTAGCAATGATTGGAAAGAAATGTAGCAGAGTTGAATGTACAAGTAAGACTGAAAACAACATATTCTAATGTCTATTTGATGGCACATTAATGTGCCCTGAACAAGTCCATTGAACTCAGTCCAATTACCTCTGTTTGTTCAATTAAAAATAACTCAGGGGAGGCTAGGCTGTAACACTTAAATCATTACAGAAGACTTCATATGGTGAATAAAGTTGCCTACCTGACCACTGCTGAGTAGCTGACATCTGTCACAGAAACTGAATAGAGAACCTGAATTCATAGGTTGTATAGAATCTGATCTCTCATGCTTCCAAGTTCATAATTATTTTCAGCTGGGAAAAGTTCTAGTGTTTTCCAGCCAGCAAGTGGCTCTGAATTAGTCCCAAGCATGATAAACTGAGGCTTCCCTGGTGGCTCAGTGTAAAGAATCTGCCCGCCAATGCAGGAGACATGGGTTCTATCCCTGGTTTGGTTCCTTCTCTGCCAGAGAAGAAAATAGCAACCCACTCCATTATTCTTGCATAAGAAATCCCACTGACTGAGAAGCCTGGTGGGCTACAGTCTATGAGGTTGCAAAGAGTCAGACATGAATTAGCCACCAAACAAGGAGAGATTCAGAGGAACCAAGTGGTTTAGTTCCTATTCCCATATGCATCACAAGGGCAGAAAGCTCTGCTTTTTTCTTTCACAGGCATTTTATTCAAAGCTCTTCCTCACCAGTGTTCCCAGGTAAGAACTGATGCTAGGCAAGAACTTTCTTAACCTTTACTCAAATTCCATTCTGAAATGTATCATTTCCCATTGGGTTCAAATCTGACCAAACTCTGAAAGTCAAGACCCCTGATAGATCTCTTTTCTGCATTCTTTGATGTGTATAATAGGGCAACAGCATGTTAAAAGGCTAAGACATCACTTTGCCCACAAAGGTTCACATAGTCAAAGCTATGGTTTTTCCAGTAGTCATGTATAGATGTAAGAGTTGGACCATAAAGAAGGATGAATGCCTAAGAATTGATGCTTTATCTTGAGAATCCCTTGGACAGCAAGAATATCAATGCAGTTCAGTTCAGTTCAGTTCAGTGACGCAGTCGTGTCCAATTCTTTGGACCAAACCACGCCAGGCCTCCCTGTCCATCACCAACTCCTGGAGTTTGATCAAACTCATATCCATCAAGTTGGTGATACCATCCAACCAATCTTATCCTCTGTCATCCCCTTCTCCAGCCCTCAATCTTTCCCAGCATCAGGGTCTTTTAAAGTGAATCAGCTCATCGCATCAGGTAGCCAAAGTGCTGGAGTTTTCAGCTTCAACATCAGTCCTTCCAATGAACACCAGGTCTGATCTCCTTTAGGATGGATTGGTTGAATCTCCTTGCAGTCCAAGGGACTCTCAAGAGCTTTCTCCAACACTACAGTTCAAAAGCATCAATTCTTCGGTGCTCAGCTTTTTTTATAGTCCAAATCTCACATCTGTACATGACTACCGGAAAAAACATAGCCTTGACTAGACAGACCTTTGTTGGCAAAGTAAGAAGAGAACCTCTTCTCTGCTTTTTAATATGCTGTCTAGGTTGGTATTAACTTTACTTCCAAGGAGTAAGCGTCTTTTAATTTCACGGCTGCAGTCACCACCTGCAGTGATTTTGGAGCCCAGAAAAAAAAGCCAGCTACTGTTTCCACTGTTTCCCCATATATTTGCCATGAAGTGATGGGACCAGATGCGATGATCTTCATTTTCTGAATGTTGAGCTTTAAGTCAACTTTTTCACTCTCCTCTTTCACTTGCATCAAGAGGCTCGTTAGTTTTTCTTCACTTTCTTCCATAAGAGTGGTGTCATCTGCACATTTGAGGTTATTGATATGTCTCTCAGCAATCTTGATTCCAGTTTGTGCTTCATTCAGCCCAGCGTTTCTCATGATGTACTCTGCAAATAAGTTAAATAAGCAGAGTGACAATATACAGACTTGACGTACTCCTTTCCTGATTTGGAAATGGTCTGCTGTCCCATGTCCAGTTCTAACTCTTGCTTCCTGACCTGCATATAGGTTTCTCAAGAGGCAGGTCAGGTGGTCTGGTATTCCCATCTCTTTCAGAATTCTCCACAGTTTATTGTGTTCCACACAGTCAAAGGCTTTGGCATAGTCAATAAAGAAGAATAGATGTTTTTCTGGAATTCTCTTGCTTTTTCCATGATCCAGTGGATGTTGGCAATTTGATCTCTAGCTCCTCTGCCTTTTCTAAATCCAGCTTTAACATCTGGAAGTTCACGGTTCACATATTGCTGAAGCCTGGCTTGGAGAATTTTGACCATTACTTGGCTAGCGTGTGAGATGAGTGCAATTGTGCGCTAGTCTGAGCATTCTTTGGCATTGCCTTTCTTTGGGATTGGAATGAAAACTGACTTTTTCCTGTCATGTCATCATGCTGAGTTTTCCAAATTTGCTGACTTATTGAGTGCAGCCCTTTCACAGCATCATCTTTTAGGATTTGAAATAGCTCAACTGGAATTCCATCACCTCCACTAGCTTTGTTCATAGTGATGCTTTCTAAGGCCCACTTGACTTTGCATTCCAGGATGTCTGGCTCTGGGTGAGTGATCACATCTTCATGATTATCTGGGTCGTGAAGGTCGTTTTTGTACAGTTCTTCTGTGTATCTTGCCACCTCTTCTTAATATCTTCTGCTTCTGTTAGGTTCATACCATTTCTATCCTTTATTGTGCCCATCTTTGCATGAAATGTTCCCTTGGTATCTCTAATCATCTTGAAGAGATCTCTAGTCTTTCACATTCTATTATTTTCCTCTATTTCTTTGCATTGATCACTGAGAAAGGCTTTCTTATCTCTCCTTGCTATTCTTTGGAACTCTACATTCAAATGAATATATCTTTCCTTTTCTCCTTTGCTTTTTGCTTCTCTTCTTTTCACAGCTATTTGTAAGCTGCTCCTCAGACAGCCATTTTGCC
>SJYV01017558.1:0-12623 GCA_006410875.1 Neotragus pygmaeus | reverse complement strand
CACTCATTAAATAATTTATTTCTTGAGGTTAAGATAATCTAATATTGAGTTAAACTATAAGGAAATGGTGTATAATTATCATCAAGCAAAGTACTTTAGTTTTTTTAAAAAAAACTGAATTTAGTTAACATAAGGTGTTTACACGTAAATTCTTTCATGTAAGTTCTTCTATTATCTACCTCTGAAGTTATAGATCAAGTTCCTCCTGTGTGCCTGATCTATACTCAGTATGCCCCCAGCTTTTTCCAACTTTCATCTTTCCTCTGCTTTCCTGAGTATTTTTCCTGGTCATTTCAGCCTGCAGTTAGGTAACTGGAATATCTGCCTCCCCATACATAGAGAAATGTTCTGTCTTTGACCTGCCAGCTTATCAGGCATAGCTTTCAGAACTCAAACAAACTGCAAGCATTACAATCTCAACTTTTCACTGAGATGGGCCAGATATATTTATTTATCCCCGTTTTAATGAAGGAGAAACTGACACTCAAGATGACTGAATGTGTTTTCCCTAAAAACACAGAGCTAGTAACAGTGGCAGAAGAAAGACCCATTATTCAATGCTCTTCTCTTCTCACTGATGTTCTTTATTCTCTTTCTGACCTGGCACAGCAAGCATATCATTGGCAACACCTGTTACATACACAGAAAATCCCTTAAGACAGAATTCAACTTTGGTCATACAGAATCCCAATTCCAACACCTACCCTGAATTTTGGTAGAAGTGATACTTCTTCCCTTAATATTCATGTGTGGGTATATTACAACCAAGACATTGATACAATGCTTCATATAAAGGAATATTCATAGCAAATAACACTTTGGTTGCTGTCTTTGTAAAATAAAAACAGTAGAAAAGGAGACAAATCACCTGTACCATCTGTCACAATTACTTATTATTCATCCTTCCTGAAGTAAACCATACCTTGCGGCAGAAGAACATCAATCAGCCATTCACTGTGGTCCCTATAAAGAACAACAGAATCCATTTTTGAGCCTTTCTGCAATATTGTCCTTCCACATGAATGTTTATAAGCTGCATGCTATTGTTAAAACACTTCTAATAGAAAGGACATGTAATTAAGAGCACTAGCCTAATAAGCTTTCTAAATGTTTAATGCATTCCAGTTAAATTTTAAATTATAGGCATTTCATCATATTCAGTTATCTTTAAATGATATTCTCCAGATGCTAATTAAGTCAGCCAAAATACAGCATGATTCGTAGAAAGCTGAGTGTGATTCTGTGAAACTAACAAGCACAGAAAAACCGTATGAATTCTATGTCACTTTTGAAAACCACAGCTTTCTTTTCTTTTTCACTGTGGCCTTTTTAACAGGGTCACTTGAAAATTGGAGCTGTTTTTTAAGTGGAATTGCTGTCTTTTGTCACATGAAGAGAAATACTGAAACATTTCAAAACTGATGTCTTTTCAAATGAAAGTTTGCTATATATTAAATATCTGACAAGCTAACCTTTAAAAAACAGAGAGGCTAATAGGAAATGAGGGTAACGTAATCAATATAAGACAAAGTGATTATTATTCTCAGCGTCGCCCTATTAGATTGTCTTTTCTTGCACCTACCCTGCAATCCGCTGGCTGCATTCTTCACAGAGATACAACGGGGGTGGTTTATCACCCAAAGCTACAGACAAGGAGGGGTCTATACACATCTGAAACACAAGAAAAGACAGAATGAACTCTCTTGCCCTGTTTATCATGTCCCCTATGTCAAGGACACAAATGTTCCAATAACAGATTTTTGAAAGCAAAGCAGAATAAACATTTTTTAGTAAAACCCATTCAACCTAAAATTGTTTTTCCAATACAGCAATTTAAATGTGACTAGTGTGGTTTTTCATTTCTCTTGTTATTTGCAATGCAAGTAACAAGTAGTGTCAAGAAATCCACCTTCATTCTATAAGATAAAAAATCATCTCATTCGGTGGCTGTTCAAATTGCTTCTGTATTACTCACACAGTAATTCCTTTTTTAATGTGGTAAACACAGTAATCTCTCTTTGGGAAAAGGAAAATGCATTATTATGATATAAAAATCATAACTGTTAGCAAAATGCTGGCAGTAGAGAATTTTGCTTCTCAATAGACCTCATTCAGAAAATTGAGCATTAAATCTAACATTGAGTGATTCCCTTTTCTTACTCGGGAATCTAAAATCTAGATATCCAACTTTCACTTTCAGGTGTTTTGAGATTTTGGGTTTTGTTTTTTTTTTTTGGCCACATATCATCTGTAGTTTGTTTAACTGTGCAGTATTCTGTTTAATTATTTATGGCTGTTTTCATTAGCCTAAGTACAAAGACAAAAAGTGTTAATGTTAGGTGATCACTAGGATATTTCAAATACTTGAATGTTTTAAATCAAATGGACAAAATATTCGATGACTAACTGGATTTTGTACTTTGCATTAGTCTAAATATTTATGACTTACCAAAGAAATTTTGAATTCTGTTCCTGCCCTTCAAGAAATAATCAATCCATGCTATAGTTAAGTATGTAGTTAACATGCCTAGGATACAAATTCTTCTAAAACTTCATTCTGCCTTTTCTTTAGTTTTTGTTGCCTTTTTTTTTTTTTAACCAATTTAAAGGGACAAGTGAACTGAACTTATAACCCAAACAGCTTGTCATTTAAAGTTAAAACCCTTAGGGGTTTCAATGGTTGGGGAAGCAAGAGTTAGAATTTCTAAATTTAAATAATTATACCATCAAAATCTGTAAATTATATATTCCCTGGTGGTAAAGGCCCAGTGTGAAAATTTTCCTTAGGTAGGATTCATGCTTCCTTTGATGCAACAAATAACCACTTTTTGGCGAGTCAAATCAGGGACTGGCAAATGGCCAAAGGGTAAATATTTCAGGTTTTGTGGGTCATATAGTCTCTGTCACAACTACTCAACCTTGCTGTTGTAGCATAATAGCAGCCACAGACAATGAATACGCAAATGAGCATAGCTGTGTTCCAATAAAACTTTATTTGCGAAAACAGGCAGCTGGCCAAATTTGGCTGAGAGCCATAGCCATAGCCATTGCTGACTCCTGTGTAAGGTAATTATCTGGGATCCACATATTTCACAAGGTGCTATTTCAAGTAGCACCAAGTAAAACCAAAAAGCAGAGTGTGGTATAATAGACTATATTTCCAACATACTTTCATTTTAGAATCTATCATAACTTTCAGCTCTTGCTCTTGCTTTTTTGCAACCTATTGCAAAAAAAATAGATAATATTTTTCTATTTGGCAAATTATTATGTAACCAGGCTTCTCTGGTGGCTCAGCTAGTAAAGAATCCACCTGCAATGTGGGAGATCTGGGTTCGATCCCTGGGTTGAGAAGATCCCCTGGAAAAGAGAAAGGAAGACCCCCACTCCAGTATTCTGGCCTGGAGAATTCCATGGACTGTATAGTCCATGGGGTCACAAAGAGTCAGACACGACTGAACAACTTTCACTATTATGTAACCAAGTAGGACCTGATGGGGCCTTCCAGAGACAGAAACTTCCCCCAAGCTTCTGCTGTAGCTCCTCTCTGAAGTTACCCAGATAATAGTATCTGATAAACACTTCTCAGGTTATTTTACAGACACTAAAACCACCATCAAATGGAAGAAATTTATTTGATGATCATGAGTATGTAGCCCCAGAATACTGTGCCTAAGGACTGATAGTGTTAACCCCTGTGACACCACTGTGTTACCTTACCTTCAACCAGTCGGAGAATTGTGCTCGAGCTGACCACAGACCACAGACCACCCTGAGACCGCCTCTGGCTCCCTCACCTCACTTGGCCTTTGAAGATGCTTTGCTGTGTCAGCACTACCTGTCCCAGACTATTTGTACAGCACATTACAATAAATGCTGCACTTGCCTTCACCACAACCCGGTATCAGTAGTTTTAGCTTTACTGCACACAGGTGGGGCAACCCAAGCTTAGTTTGGTAACAATTTACTGCCTAGTGTTATGCCTCTCTGTTATGGAGATACTGGGTTTTTTGTGAAGATAAATCCATTTTCCCCGAGGTTTTCCCATGCACCCTATGTGGACCTGTTCTTCAGTATAGTTAATTTACTGTCATTTCTATTGTGTCATTGATACTTCTGTTAGGTAAACATATTTTTTCATTCCACTCCCCTCAAAAATCTCCTAGGATGTTATAACTATAAATAGTTAATAGTGGTTAGCTAGTTGACCTCTGACATGTTAAATGAATTAACATAACCCATAACTAGATTTGTGGCTAGTACTATCAATCCCATTCTACTCTGAACAGATCAGTTTACAACCATATTAATATGTTCATATCTGACTGATCTGTTACATTTTAAAATAGACATATTCTGTCTATAAATATAATACATGCCCAAGACAGAGGCTTCAGAAAATGGAGAAAAGGAAGAAAATCTAAATAGCTCATTAATCCTCCATCTCAATGCAGTCACTAGTAACACTTTAATGAGCATTATCAGTTCGTTTTCACTGTGAATGTGAATATAAAATCCTTATACCTAATTTTTAAGCTAAATAGGCATCATACTGTGTAATTTCATAATTTCCTTCTCATTTAACATTACTCTATAAGCATCTGAATTTGAGGTAACTTGATTTATTGTCCTATGCTCATATCTCCATGTATTTGGGGAGTGCTTATATCATAAAGAAAGAGCAACCCTGAGCCAGACCTGTGGTAAAACCAGCCCCAGCACAGGAAGTGTCAGTAAGAATATTCTCTCTCTGGGAAGCATAGAGCAGAAGTGCAAAAGGAAGTTCTTTAGGAAAACAGGTTGAGAAAGCAAACTTTTGGGGATGAGAAAAACTTTTTAGAACTAGATAGAGGTGGTGGTTGCATAATATTGTGGATGTGATAAATGCCACTGAATTGTCCACTTTAATACATTTAGTTTTATGCTATGTGAATTTTACCTCCATTTTTAAAATGACAGAAGGTAGAATGGTTTGGCTTATTTTGGAGGACTGGCTATAGGGAATGGCCTGTGAGAAAAGTGAAGCTGGTCCAGAGGAGAGGACTGGACTGTTTGCTTAGAAGAGAGGGAGAATTTCTAATTCATGATGATTTCTGTGGGAAGGAAGCCAAAAACCATTTCTAATCAGAATGCAACCTGACATAAAATCAAGTAAAAATAACTGGAAAATTAGACAGATTTTCTGTTGATGTCTGGGTAAACCAAAAGAGGGCATTGTGACTCAGGCAGAAAGAAAAGACAGATAGAGAAACCAGGGGAACCGTGAAAGTCTCATCATTGTGAATAACATTCGAACTCATCTGCGTTTAGCTCAAAATGTCCTCACACTAGAAAGTACCTGTGAACCCCAGACGTCTACGGATGTTCACAAAAGGGCATGCATAGCAGAATGGGAGAGGACTGTGCTGCCATTGCTGGGTTACCCTCACCTGCTCTTCCTCAGCATGAAAGTGTTATTTGCTCAGTTGTGTCCAACCCTTTTCGACCCCAGGGACTGCAGCCTGCCAGGTTTTTCTGTCCATGGGATTCTCCAGGAAAGAATACTGGAGTGGGTTGCCATTCCCTTCTCCAGGGGATCTTCCNTGCTCAGTTGTGTCCAACCCTTTTCGACCCCAGGGACTGCAGCCTGCCAGGTTTTTCTGTCCATGGGATTCTCCAGGAAAGAATACTGGAGTGGGTTGCCATTCCCTTCTCCAGGGGATCTTCCCAACCCAGGACTCAAACCCTAGTCTCCTGCATTGCGGACAGATTTTTTACCATCTGAGCCACCAGGAAGCATAAATTCATCCAATTTGCTTTCATCAAAAGAAAAAATAAAGCATAATAACACAAAGATGTTCTTTGTTGGTAAAATACGTCTAGATGTTCTGGTATATGAAACATATTTTATTTCATTTATATTTTTGTGGTTCCATTGGTACTTTTTATATCTCATTTACCTTTTCTACTCTGTTTCTATAAAATGATAATATTATTTTTCTATTATTTGGTAATCTTCACAGTCTACCTATCTACTTATCTATAGAACAAGGGAGGCAAACTCCAATGACAATAGGTTCTAAAAAGTAACCTGAACTTTAGTCACTTGGCCTAATTCCCACTTGTCGTAATATAAAAATTAACCTTTGCAAATCCAGACACAGGTCTCTCTATTCAAGTGTTATATCTGACAAATATACCATAAATGATTTTGTTAAGTGATGTGATCATTTTTCTTAATATTCAACTTCAAAGATTCAGGGTCATAACAGGACAGAACAGAATTTGATGTGGCAGAAAAAGAATAAGGCTGAGAGTCAAGGTACCTGGTTCAGGCTGTGTGACCTTAGGAGAGTTACTTGACCTTTCTAAACCACTGTTCC
This sequence comes from Neotragus pygmaeus, assembly GCA_006410875.1. Lineage (NCBI taxonomy): Eukaryota > Metazoa > Chordata > Mammalia > Artiodactyla > Bovidae > Neotragus > Neotragus pygmaeus. Next base: position 6,261 of record SJYV01017558.1, on the reverse strand, counting down.
CTTACTTCTCCTGTAATTTTCTATATGTTTGCTATCCAACAAACTCTCAGTCATTTCAACAAAAGTCGCATTTGTGAATTGAGCTCAGACTTCACAAATTTATCTATTTTTGTCCTATGTCTTTGAATTCACATAAAAATACACTAGGTACATAATTTGTACCAAACACATGAAAGCAGGGCAAAGTACATCTCTTTGAGTTTATTAGCCCAAATAGAAACCAGTCAAGGACTATGTAAGTGTTTCACCAGGATTATTCTGGTAACTACACCAGTTTCTGACAGCACTTGGCTCTGAACTCAGAGATAAATTGGCAGACACCACTATGCATTGCTCTGTCTTGAACCAACCCACCAAAATACAGTCAGATCAAAGCAGAGTACACTAATCTGAGATTACCACAGAGAATAGGCTTCTGCTTTACAGAGAAGGATGCAATCTCCCTTTCATTTAAGAATTTGCTCCTGACAATTTGACTACTGCCAATACAATATTGCCCCAGGTCTAATAAAACAGTACCTTCACAGCTGGTTTGTTAATTGCATTGTGGCATTCGATGTGCTGGCAGTGGATGGGGTTCCAAGCTGTAAAGCAAAGCATAGCTGATGAGTATTTCTCACTGAAAGTTTTTGTGCCCTAGTAAAAATGAGTAAAAAAAAATTTTTTTTCACTACTTTTCCTTTTCCTAAATAGAACCATCACCAGATTTTCTAAAATATTTTTTTAATCTATGAAGTATTTTCTAATTTAGTAAAAACATCACAACTCCATCCATTTTCCCGTGGGGAAGATAAGCTAGTGTAAGGTGGCATGCCCAAAAACCATAATATTATTTCATGATGATATGCCTAGTAAATTTTTAGAAGTTTTTACATTTATGGTTTCACTTGATCCTGCAAACAGCTCTGCGGAAGAGATATGGCAGATTATTAACCTCACTGTACATGTAAGTTAAAATCTAAAAGGTTAGGTTCCTATGGTCCCAGAGTTAGTAAGTGACAAGCTGCAGCTAAAACACATCTCTTGGTTCTCGAAACCCTGTTCTTTTCACTATAGCATACTAGGCCAAACAGCCTGGATTTTTGGCACCAAGAAGTTTTCAGATTCATAACAACTGCTAAAAGTGGTTATGTCACCATTCCATTTCCACCCCATTCCCAACAAATGTGGAGACTGAAAAGATGAGTTTCTTGCCCACATGCAATGTTATCCCTTTCATATGTTGCACTTGCTAAATCACTTTAGTCATGCCCAACTCTTTGCGACACTATGGACCATAGCCCACCAGGTCCCTCTGTCCTATAGGATTCTCCAGGCAAGAGTACGGAGTGCGTTGTCATGCCCTCCAGGGGATCTTCCCAACCCAGGGATCGAACTGACTTTCACACATTACCCACAGTCTAAACCTCTGCTAATTTGTTAATACCCAACTCCTCAACACAGTATACACACAGAGTTAAGACAAGAACCACGTGAACTGAGACAGATCAGAACGAGACTTACAATTACTTATCATCATCCAGAATATTCCATAGCCCAAAGCATTTAGTTAACAATATTACACCATAAAAAAGTAATAGGATTATATGTTTGAAAGTAGGACATTTTTCTAAATTGCCATATTCTAAACCTCAGATATATAGATGATACTACTCTAATGATGGAAATCAGTGAGGAACTAAAGAGCTTCTTGATGAAGGTGAAAGAGGAGAGTGAAAAATTTGGCTTAAAACTCAACATTCAGACAAATAAGATCATGGCATCTGGTCCCATCAGTTCATAGCAACATAGATGGGGAAACAATGGAAACGGTGTCAAACTTTATTTTCTTGGGCTCCAAAGTCACTGAAGATGGTAACTTCAGCCATGCTCCTTGGAAGAAAAGCTATGACCAACCTAGACAACATATTAAAAAGCAGAGTGATGCTTTGCCAACAAAGGTCTATCTATCAAAGCTACTGTTTTTCCAGCAGTCAAGTATGGATGTGAGATTTGGACCATAAAGAAGGCTGAGCACTGAAGAACTGATGCTTTCAAATTGTGGTACTGGAGAAGACTCTTGAGAGTCCCTTGGACTGCAAGGAGATCNCAAAGGTCTATCTATCAAAGCTACTGTTTTTCCAGCAGTCAAGTATGGATGTGAGATTTGGACCATAAAGAAGGCTGAGCACTGAAGAACTGATGCTTTCAAATTGTGGTACTGGAGAAGACTCTTGAGAGTCCCTTGGACTGCAAGGAGATCAAACCAGTCAGTCTTAAAGGAAATCAAAACCGAATATTCATTGGAAAGATTGATGCTGAAGCAGAAGCTCCAATACTTTGACCACATGATGTGAAGAGCCAACTCATTGAGAAAGACCTTGATGCTGGGAACAATTGAGGACAGGAGGAGAAGTGGGTGACAGAGGATAATATGTTTGGATGGCATCATCAACTCAATGGACATGAATTTGAGCAACCTCTGGGTGATAGCAAAGGACAGAGAAGCCTGGCATGCTGCAGTCCATGGGGTTGCAAAAAGTTGGACACAACTTAGCAACTGAAAAACAAAATATTTGATAAGAAACTAAAAGGATGGGAAGGAGAAAATGAAAGTGTACAGCGTTTTTATATTACATGTAAACTAGTATAATATTATTTGAAGGTAGACCATGAAGTTAAAGGTGCATATTGCNTTGGACACAACTTAGCAACTGAAAAACAAAATATTTGATAAGAAACTAAAAGGATGGGAAGGAGAAAATGAAAGTGTACAGCGTTTTTATATTACATGTAAACTAGTATAATATTATTTGAAGGTAGACCATGAAGTTAAAGGTGCATATTGCAATTGAAGAATTGTAGAGTAATTCTTTCTTAAAAAAAAAGCTGTAGCTAACAATTCAAAGAGAGAAAAATGGAACAGTAAAAACTAATTCAAAAGAAGGCAAGATATCCAAAAGGAACAAAGAATAAATGTGACAAATAGAAAACTAGCACAAGATAACAGACATAAGCCTAATAATATCTGTAATTACATTAAGTATAAATAGCCCAAACAATATATACATTAAAAGACAAAGATTGTCAAATAGGATTTAAATTTCTCAAAGAGCATGACCCAAATATATGCTGCCTAAGAGAAACACACTTGAAATATAAAAAGAGATAAGTTAAAAGTAGATGAGAGAAAAACTGTTATGATTCAAATGCTAATCATAATAAAGCTGGAATGTCNGAAGGAATGATGCTAAAGCTGAAACTCCAGTACTTTGGCCACCTCATGCGAAGAGTTGACTCATTGGAAAAGACTTTGATGCTGGGAGGGATTGGGGGCAGGAGAAGAAGGGGATGACAGAGGATGAGATGGCTGAATGGCATCACTGACTCGATGGACATGAGTTTGAGTGAACTCCAGGAGTTGGTAATGGACAGGGAGGCCTGGTGTGCTGCGATTCATGGGGTCACAGTGAGTCGGACATGACTGAGCGATTGAACTGAACTGAACTGAAATGACTTAGTAGCAGCATCAGCTGCTAGTCATGAGGAGCAGTCATCACTATGAAGGATTTTAGTGCTTTGAGGAGATACAAACAAGAATTGAACACGTAAAATCAGCTCCTAGGATTTCCCTGGTGGCACAGAAGATAAGAATCTGCCTACAAAGCAGGAGACATAGATTCAATTCAAGAGGACTAACCAAGATGCTTATAAGCAATTTTGTGTACCATAATCTTAATATTTCTGCAATNGGATTCATGTTGATGTATGGCAAAGCCAATAGAGTATTGTAAAGTAAAATAAAGTAAAAAAATTAATTAACTAAAAAAAAGATATCTAGAATATAACCAAATATTTGTACATTTAAAAAAGATTACTTCTAATCAATCCATAAATCAAAGAGAAATTACAAAGAATATTAGAAAATATTTGTTTCTGAAATACAATGAAACCACAGCATTTTGAATTTGTAGGCTGCAATTAAAGCAATGCTTAAAGGGAAATTTTTACCTTTAAATTCTTGCACTGAAAAATTTTAAAGGTCCAAAATAAACGATTGATAATTCTATTTAATAATATACAAAAAGAACAAACTCAATCCAATGTTAGCAGAAGGAAGAAAATAATAAAGATAGAAGTACTTATCAATAAAACTGAGAACAAAAAACCAACAGAAAATCATAAAACAAATGCTGTGGGGTTTTTTTGGAAAGTTCAACAAAATTGATAAGCCCCTAGGTAGACTGATGAATTAGGAAATATAAAGAAGCAAACTATCAATGTTAGGAATGAAAGGTAGGACATCACTGCAGATACTAGACACATGCCAATAAATTACATAAGTTGGATGAAATGCTCACATTCAACAAAAAGCACATTTACGAAATTACAAAATTCAACTCAATAAAAAGTAGACAGTTAAATGCCCCATTCTATTCAATTGAATTCATAATGTAAAACTTGCCCACAAAGAAAACCTCAAGACTAGATGGATTTACCAGATGGATTCACCATTAACTATTACAGGAATAAATAATACAAATCTTACATAAACTCAGAAAATAAAAGAAACAATTTCCAACTTGTTTGATGAAGCCAGCATTACTTTGTAAACAAAACCAGATGAAAACATTACAATAAAAGAAAAGTAGACCAATATCCGTCATAAATGCAGGAGCAAGAACACCTAGCAAAAAAATTAGCAATTAAGTCTGGCAGGATGATATAACTGAAAAGGGGAACGTATCCCAAGAATGCAAGGTTGGCTTAACACTGCAAAGTAAATCAATGTAATTCACCTTATTAATGGAATTAAGTGGGGAAGTCATATGATCATTTAATAGGAGAAATCACATTTGACAAAAACTAACATTCATTCACGATAAAAATTCTCAACAAACTATGAATAGATGGGGACTTCCTCAACATGAAAAAAGCATCTGTGAAAAACCTACAGTTAACATCATGTTTAACAGTGAAAGCCTGAACACTTTCCTGCCACAAATGAAGGGGAAAAACAAAGAAATCCATGCTCAGCGCTTCTATTCAACACTAAACTGGAGAGAAGAGCCAGGGCAATGAGAAGAAGAAAAGAAGAAAGGACGTGGGGAAAGGAAGGAAGGGCGGGAGAGAAGAGGGAACCAGGCCAGCAGGCAGGCAGCCAAACACACAAATCAGAAGCAAAAAAATTCTTTATTTGCAAGGAAGCAAATCATGTATACAGAAAAAATCTTAAGAAACTTAGAAATAAGCTAGAAAAAATAAGTCAATTTAGCAAGGTTGAAGGATATAAAGTCAATACACGAAAGTAAATCATATCTCAATATAATGGCAATAAACAAGTAGAATATTAAAATTTAAAACACTACTTATAATAGCACCCAAAATATAAAATATTGAGGAATACCTTTAACAAAATATCAGTAGAACCTGTACACTGAAAACTAGTAAATATCACTGAAAGAAATTAAAGATTTCTTTAATTCAATTATTTAAATTATTTATTCATCTAAATAAATGGTCAGAATTGCCACATTTATGAATCAGAAGACTCAATATTGAGTCTTTTTCTCAGAATGTCAATTCTCCCCCAGATTAAACAACATATTCAATGTAATACCAGTCAAACCAGATTGCTTTGTAGAAATTGACGAGCTGAGGGTAAAACCAATACAGTATTGTAAAGTAAAATTTTAAAAAAAGAAAAAAATAAAATGTAAAGATTCTATAATAGTCAAAACAATTTTGAAAAGGAACAAATCTGGAGGATTTAAACTATATAATTTCAAGATTTACTATAAAACTACATTAGTCAAGATAGTGTGATAATGGTGTGAAGATAGACACTAACATAGATTCACGCATATTTGAGCAACTGGTTTTTAACAAAATAGTCACTGCAATCCAATGTGGAAAAGAGTAAGTTTTTCAACAAATTGAACTGAAACAAAAAAGTCAAACCTTATGTCCCACCAAATTAATTCCAAATGGGTCATATACTTAAATGTAAAAGCTTAAACTATAAAGCTTCTAGAATGAAAAACTGGAGAATTTCCTTATAACCTTAGGGGAGACTAAAGAAAAACTATAAAAGAAATTGAATTTTATTAAATTGAAAATGTTGCTCTTTGAAATACCTGAAAAGGAAATCCCCTGACTGAAAGACCACATTCATAATATATATATCTGAAAAAAGTCTTCTATTTTGAACATCTGCTGCTAAGTCGCTTCAGTCGTGTCCGACTCTGTGCGACCCCATAGAAGGCAGCCCACCAGGCTCCC
>SJYV01017556.1:0-23534 GCA_006410875.1 Neotragus pygmaeus | reverse complement strand
CTAAGGCCCACTTGACTTCACATTCCAGGATGTCTGGCTCTAGGTGAGTGATCACACCATCCTGATTATCTGGGTCATTAAGCTCTTTTTTGTACAGTTCTTCTATGTATTCTTGCCACCTCTTCTTAATATCTTCTGCTTCTGTTAGGTCCATACCATTTCTGTCCTTTACCAAGCCCATCTTTGCATGAAATGTTCCCTTGGTATCTCTAACTTTCTTGAAGAGATCTCTAGTCTTTCCCATTCTGTTGTTTTGCTCTATTTCTTTGCATTGATCACTGAGGAAGGCTTTCTTATCTCTTCTTGCTATTCTTTCCTTTTCTCCTTTGCTTTTCACTTCTCTTCTCTCTTCTTCTCACAGCTATTTGTAAGGCCTCCTCAGACAGTCATTTTGCTTGTTTGCATTTCTTTTCCATGGGGATAGTCTTGATCCCTGTCTCACCTATAATTCTGAATGTTACAATGTATATTTTTATATAGCCCCATTTTAAGAAAATCTAGCTTTTCTTTTAAACTAAGGGAAATGTGTAGATGGCCAATAGACACATGAAAAAGTGCTTAATATATTAGTCACTGAAGAAATGCAAATTGAAGCCACAAAGAAAACTACCACTAGACACCTCTCAGAACTGGTTAACATAAAACCAATGAAAACAACAACAAAAATACCAAGTGTTGGTAAGAACATGGGCCAACTGGAATTCTCACACCTTGCTGGTGTGTGCAATATAGTACAATCAATTTAGAAAACCTTTCAGCAATTTTTCATAAAGTGAGGCACACCTACTCTTCAGTATTTCACCATATAAAATAAAAATGACTGGGAATGGATAAACTGTGATACATCAAACAAAAAGAATGAACTATTGATAGGGTTAAATACATGGGTGGATTTCAAAAGCATTTATGCTCAGTGAAAGAAGCCAGCTTCAAAGGTTACATATTACATGCTTCCATTTCTGAGACCTTTTTTCAAAGACAAAACTGTAGGAACAGTATGTAGACCAGTGCTTGCCAAGAGTTGTGGGTGGGGGAGAAGAAAAATGGAGGAAAATGGAAGGAAAGAAAAACGGAGGAATTTTCTTCTATATCTAAATTATGGTGGTAGTTATGTGACTGTCTATTTTTGTCAAGACTAGCAGAACTCTGCTCTTTAAAGTATGAATTTTACTGCATATAACTTACACCTAAATAAAATAAATGAAAAAAAAATTGTATTAGGATTCAAAACGTTGGGGCTTTAACAAGCAAGAGCATCTTCATCCTGTGCCATCCTGCCAGCAGGCTTCTTGGTCCAAATCCGAAATCCCAGAAGGTGGGGATCATGCCACTTGGCATACCTATGTGTACTTAACACCAAGTGGGCTTAATGCCAAAACCAGGCAGCTTCTCAAGCTGCCAGGATGAATTAATCAACTCCCATTAATCCCATTAAGAACAAGCCAATGACTTTAATTTGGATTTCTGATTGAACTATAAACTACACTCCATCTGCTTAGTAGTCTAAGCAACAGATAGCCAACCCTTCTTGGAGAAGAATTCACTCAAATGCTCAAAGAGGGGATTGGACGGCTGGAGGTGTTGGTGCCAAACCTCTGGTGGTTAGAGAGATCTTCTTCAGTTCGAACATGAGAAGGGCTATTTCCCTGGTATATCCCTATTAGTCACTCCTAGGCCCATCCAGCATTTGTAGGGGGTGCAGGAAGTCAGCTGTGTCTAAAGTGTATTTCCATCATCTGTGTGTGCAGTTCCACTCCAGGCTAGCAGACTTGCCCCAAACAGTCTTGTTTGTTCCTGATGTGGGCAGAAATGAGGGGTGTACAACCAGTGCCTGCGCTCTCACACCTTAGTTGCTACTTCACTTAAATTTAAGAAAATACATTTTTTTTTTTCTGGTAGGGTTGGGGACTTTGCTTTGTGACCAGAGCAGAACTTTTAGAGCCTTAACAACACTGAATAATTTCAGAGGAGAGGATATAGCTGAACTTAGAAAGTTGTGTGATGAAACAAATTATTCAAGTGAGTATCCCAACTAAATAGATTAGGTCTTAGGTGGCTTTCATGTCTTGGATTGTAAACACTGCTGCTATGAACATTGGGGTGCATGTATCTTTTCAAATTATGGTTTTCTCTGGATATATGCCCAGGAGTGGGATTTCTGGATAATGCAGTAACTCCATTTTTAGTTTTTCTTTTTAATTTTAATTTTTACTTTATTTTGCTTTACAATACTGTATTGGTTTTGCTATATATTGACATAACCTCCATACTGTTTTCCATAGGGGCTGCACCAATTTACATTTCCACCTTACAGTATAGGAGGGTTCCCTTTTCTCCACACCCTCTCCAGTATTTATTATTTTTAGAGCTTTTAATGATGACCTTCTGACTGGTGTGAAGTGATACCTCATTACAATTTTGATTTGCATTTCTCCAATAATCAGGATTGTTGAGCATCTTTCCATGTGCCTGTTGATCATATGTATGTCTTCTTTGGAGAAATATCTATTTAGATCTTCTGCCCATCTTTTTTGATTGGGTTGTTATGTTGTGTTTTTGTTTTATAATTGAGCTTTTTGAGCTGTTTGCATATTTTGGAAATTAATCCCTTTTAGGTCACATTATTCACAAATATTTTCTTTTATTCTATAGGTTGTCTTTTTGTTTCATTTATGGTTTCCTCTGCTGTGCAAAAGCTTGTAAGTTTATTTGTTTATTTTTTGCTTTGGGAAGGTGTCTGCAGAAAACATTGCTGTGAATTATATCAAATAATGTTTTGCTTATTGGTTCTCTCTATTAAACTTCTATTGACTCTGCCATTTTGTTTCTACAATAGAGTTACTCTCCACCAAGATCTCATTTGTTCTCCACAACATCTATTGTCTTAGTCCTTTTGGGCAGCTATAATGAAACCAAATGATGTCTTGTCAAAAACACCATTTACTTCTTACAGTTCTGGAGGCTGAAAGTCTAAGATCTGGGTGCCAGCATGGTTCGGTAAAGACCATCTTCCTGGTTCATAGCCAGCATCTTCTAACTGTGTTCTCATATGGTAGAAGGTGTCTCTCTGGAGCCTCTTTTATACCCTTGTGACTTAAGTACCTCCCAAAGGCCCCACCCAGTAAAACCATCATTTTTGAGGTTCAGGACTATAACTGTGAGTTTGGGAGGAACACAAACATTCAGACCACAGCACTCATAGGTAAGGAAGCAGCGTGTAAAGCCTTTATCCTATGACCTGCTTTTCTCCAGGTCACAGGGGAAATGTGGATGGAACTGGGGATGGAACCCACTCTTCCATGAGTGATATCAATGCTTCATTATTGGCCGCTATGGAGAAGCAGAAGTTCACAGTCTTCTCAGTTGCCTCTTTAGCATAGACGCTCCTCTCTATGAATGAGCTGGGGCAGAGGTGATGGGGAGGAATTGATGGAGGGCTGGGGTTAAAAGCATTCTTTCCCCTTAGGAAGGAGGGATAATTGAAATAGAGAATAGAGTCCCTGTGACATAGGGGTGTGGGATAAAAACCACAGGTAGCCTGCCCATCCTGGGTAGACCAGTAGCCCCACATCATGAGCTGGGGAAAAACGAAACTCTGTCTTCTTGACTTCAATGTAGAGTGCCCAGGGTAGAGTTTTTGTGACATGGGGCTAGGAGGAAAGGGAGCAGGTCCTAGCTCAGATGCTACAGACTCTTATTTTTCATACTGAAACTTAGTAAATTTTCTGAAATACATATTTCTTCATTTGAATATGTCCTTGGAGTGATTTCCAAATACCTTAAGCAATCTGTTTTTATTTTTTATAATTTTCACTAGTTAAATTATTCTTTTGTTGGGGAAACTATCCACAAGCCTCCTTACTCCACCATTTTAGAAGTCCTAGAATTATTTTTCTCCAATAAAAAGTGTGCAATATATCAAATGAGGGGATGAGTGAATGTTTAGTCCACATGCCATCTCTATTTGCTTATTTTATCACTTTATCTATACAAACATCTATCTCTTAAGCTCGGATTTTTGAAACTCTGCTACAAATTCACTCCTCCCCCCACACAATGAGTGTGCATTTATCTTTCTGCTCTTTCTATGAAGATAAATTCAGTTGTGAATATTTATGGAGTTCTTTCAAAATTTTGGCTTTATTTCCCTGTAGCGGATTTTTACCGGCTTAGCACATGAAAGGGCCTTAATAAACATTAGTTTCCTTCCTTCTTTCTTTCTTTCCTTCTGTATCACTTACCTGTTATGCCTTAGGTTTACATGCTAACCAAACCTATCTTATCTCCCTCACTAGACAACTCAGTCTCTGAAGGTAGGGATACCCAATTTTTCTTTCTCTGAATTTCCCACGGAGCTGGCACTATACTTTTCATATGGCAGGCACTCAATGCATGTCTGATTACTGATTAATTGCACATAGCAAAATTGCCCATGTTGTAGTTCTTCTGGAAGGAGAGAAGAAAAAGAAAGGTAGAGAGAAAGAGACAAGAAAGTGACCAGCATCAGATAATGTATGTTTTAGCAGCAGACCAAACTGTGGAGGAGGTTACTAAGCAGTCTCACTTCCTTACTTGCACTAAATCTCAGGCTGGATGCTCAGGCGTAGATGAGAGCTGTGGGCAGCAGAAGACGTGGGACAATGAACATGTCATTACAAAATGTGAGAAAGAGTCCATCGGATGTGGGAGGAATGCACTGGCTTTGCTAAACATGAATTTCAGGTGTTTATGGAAATAAACACCTATGCACCTTTACTAAGATAAATGAAGGCTTGTAGTGTCAGGTGCAGAGACCTTCCAAAAAGAGCTGATATTGACATTTGTGGGACACCAAAGTCAGAGAGGACTAAGAGCTTAATCAAGACCAAAGTTTGTATCAAACAAGTTGGAATTTTCTCTTTAGCACAATGCAGGGGTCAGGAACATTAGACAAGTTACAGAAATACGTATATTTATTGTATATTAAAGTAGCCAGACTCTCTGCGCTCTGTGGGTGGGCTGGGTGGAAATGACCCCTACCAGGGAGGGAGTGAGTTGGCCCCAGTGACTGATGTTGCGTGTGTGGGCTGAGAAGCCTCAAACGTGAAATTTATGAGCACTCAAGTCTGATAATGAAGGGAGGCAAGTGGCGACATCTGGGCTGTGTGCCTGTGTACAAAACATAGCCTGGCAAGAACAAGAGAAACTTTTTGACCAAGAGGTGCCTTTTAAAAATCGACTGCAGATATTATACATTAAAAAAAAAGGATGCCTGTCCATTCAAGAGTACTGAAAGTATTCAGTAAACTAGAAAGAAAAGTTGAGAACAATCCCTACAGAATCCAGCTGTGAACATTTTAGTGCTTTTCCTTTCCCCCACTCTACTTATTTGCTTCTAGCCTGTTTCAGATGCAAGTTTTTGCATGATCATGACCATATTCCATGCACATTTCTGCACCTTACATTTTTCTCCCAAAGTATATCACATGTATTTTTTGTTACCAATTTTTCATTAGCACTATTTTAATGGCTGCATAACAGTCCATAATATAGATGGGTTATTTAATAATTTCTTTTATTATCTATTTAGGTTTTTTATTATATCAACAGGAAGGGAAACTATGGTGTGATAAATACATTTCTGCAAATATATTTAGGCATGTTTATTTCCCCCTGTGTCTTAGGTTATTTCATTTGGATGGATTTTTGGAAGTGGAATTGTTGGCTCATAATAACCCTCTGTGAACATTTTTAAGACTTTCAATCCATTAATGCCAAATTGCTTTGTGAGACTTCCGCATCAATTTACATTTCCATGCAGTGTATGGGAGTTCTTAGAAAGATAAATATTAAGACATAGAGAAAGTATGCCAGAGTCTCTAGGTAATTGATGGAAAGAGCTGCTGGGTATCAGGCTTGTAGTGTCAGGTGAAAGGAAACATCACCATATCAATGATATACAAATAGAGAATATTCCTGGCATCTACCTGAATAATAAGTGGGTGCTTGTTCTTGGATAATCACCTTTATTCTAGAGCCAACTCTTATGCTACTACCTCCACGACATCCCCCCACATACTCCAGTCAAAACAGGCTACTCTTCTCCTCGAAGATATCCAGAACCTTTCCTCCGACCTCTCTTCTTAAAATTTAGTCCTAACCACAGTGCTAACTCAAGCTCAGGATCATTACAGGTACTCACACAATGTCTGCTGAAATTTAATCTCTATCTCCAAAGTCCATGATAATATGAAAAGGATGGAATCAAGAAGAAAGATGAGCTGCATATTACTGTGGAGAGACAGGATGAATTGAGTGAACTGGTTTATTGTGCAAGGACTGTGCTTTCTTTGGTCATGATGAGGAGACTATTGGCATCAAGATTTTCTAAAGTTTTTAGGAAGAAGAGACTAAAGAGAATTGGCATACATTAGGTCATCTCACACATGGGGATATGAGAGACTGAGTCATACCCTGAGAAATAAGTGTCTGTGTGCTGAGATTGGGTCTCATGGGGGTCTCCTGTAGCAGGTGCTGGGGATATGGGATGGAGAGAGTATTTCTTAAAGGGAATGGGGACTCTAGCTATCAATCACCCCTGGAACAAGTCATCTTGACTAGGAAAAGAAACAGGATGAGAATCTGATTTCTGTAGAGGCATTCAGTGTGGTCTGTGTTCCAAGGAAGGGCAGAATAGTCTGTCCTTCTCTCTGCTATAAGCAGACCTTCAGCAAAAGCTTCGTGCACTTTGCTGGCCATGTCTCCACAGCCTTAGGTAGTCTCAGGGAAGGGGTTTCCTCTAGGACCAGAGGACATGAAGGTAAAGGAACACAGAGTAGAGGCATGCACAGAGTCGCCATCAGTGCACAGCTTTTCCTAGACAAATGGGGGCATCTTCAGGGTCACTGCTAGAGAGTGAGTTGAGGTAGCTAGATGAGGAGGTGCAGAAGAGGCCAGAGGACCTGCTCCTAGGCACACCTGAAGCATCACCTTGGGGACCAGTCAAGATGAGCTCATGATTGCATTCTGCACAGCTGGTTTCCAAACACAAAGGGTAGAAGGAGCTGTGTCCATTGTAACTTATGTCACACAGCAACACCACAGGGATAATGACTTACCCTGCTTGTGCCTTTCTCCTGCTACATAACTCTCACACATGTAGATTTAGTAATATCTCAATTACCCTATACAGTCAATGGTTATGCATACTTTTTTTTTAAGAGATGGCATATATATTTTATATTAAACATAGGCATTAAATTCTGGTTCAGGAAAATCAGAATTTGAACATCTCTAAAGATAAATTCAAAAGAGAAGATAGTAAAGAGGGAGAAATTGGTTCTTCTCTTTACCAAAAAAAAAAAAGTAAAATATAAAGTCTATGAAATAAATTAGCCAAGTGCTCGAGATGTAAAGATGCTGGAGATGTGGGCACGCTTACAAAGTAAAGGGCAGGCATTTTATCTGAAGGTTTATAAGTAGCCTTTGGGTAGAGGGGTATGATTATCAGTGATTGAATCATTTTCTTTGGTGTTGATTTGATATAGTCACTGCTAATTGAATATGCTTGAAATTAAACCCAGTGAATTGGGAATGGAAAGACAGAGGCAAACTTGGAGAACGGAGAATTTCCAAGGTTCCAGAAAACCTGAATCTTTTAAGTGTGTGTGTGTGGGGTGGGGGGAGTGGGGATGAACCACTCAGAGTGCAAATTTCATCTTATGGAGGTTAGAAGGAGAAAACCTGAAAAAATGCTCCCAAATACAGGATTCATAGAAATAATTGATAAACAACATCTATCATATAGCTTACAATATTGAGAGAAGAAGCGGACAAGTGTAATATAAAAATAGCTTTTTAAAATAAAAGCATTACAGGATGTAACTAAACACCATAGAAGTACACAAAAAAAGTATAAAATTAAAGAAGTTGCTATGAATATTTTTTATCATTTAGGTAAGCTACTACTATTTCTTCCAGCAGGAGAGTATCCTTCATCTCTGCATGTACAAATGCCACCAGTCTCTGTTATATTCCAAATCACCGACTGCCTCTTCCCTGATCAAAAGTGCTTTATATTTCTATGTCACCTAATTATGATAGCTTCTTTTAGACAGATTCAGTTGTCTCCTCTGGAGATCCCTGCTTTGGAGTTTTTTTTTATGTTCAGTGGATATTTGCTAAACATAGATCAAATGCTTGCAGGAGAAAGCTTTGCCATTTCAAAGTGTTCTTCATGAATTTTAGTTTCAGTAATGTAACAGTTGTGAAAGTAAAGCCCCATTTGCACATTTATACCAAAGCAGAATTACCTCAGTCCCCTTCAACTTCAATATTTGATAACCCTGTGAATCAAACAGAAAATAAATAGCCCCACTGGTAAGCCTTGATTGACACAGCCCATCTATTCCGGGCAAAGTTCTGTGCTCAGCATGGGGATGGCTGAATCAATAGAACACTAAAGCCTCAAACCAATCTTGGAGATGTTTGAATGCCCGAATGGAAATGTTGACCTTTTCTTGTTGGAAATTCACTCCTCCATTTAATGAAGTTGCAGCAGCAAAGAAAAGTGCGTGGTCAGCTGGAGTCAGAAAATAATTTCATACTGATTGGACGTTGATCATTCCTGACATCAAATCCCCTACCCTGATGCTGTTACTCTAGGCCTTCATTAGAGGGCATAACCTGAAATGGCCTGGTCTCCACCTCCTCTCTGAAGCAGAGCAGAGAGAAATGAGATTTCAGGAAGACCAGGCAAGGGACAAGTCACCCACACATTCTCTGAGGGACTCCAGGGTAAATCAAACAAGACATTGAAAAGCTATCATCTGAGAGCTTACAAAGGAGAAAAGAACAACAGTGTAAAAGTCTGATTTCCCTCTACTTTCTAGGAAGAGGAAAGGTTACATGTTCCTAAAACACAGAGATCTTAGAAATGGATGTTGAGGACACTTTTTTTTTTTTTCCTCCCTGGGCTCAAGGTGAGGTCCAGGGGCTTTTGGTGAGTCTTGACATTTGGGGAGGGGAAACAGGTGTCCCTGATATCCCTAGGATGAAGGAGGTAGTCTTTCGAAAAGGAGACAGGGCACTCTGAGTTCCTCACAGACATCAGAACAGGTGCCAGTTTCTTCGTCTCACAAATGCTGAGTTTGTCACTCAGTGGGAATGACTTGGCCCCTGAGTTGCCTCTGAGTCACATGTGAATAGAGAGAAGAATTTTCTTCCTTGACTATAGTAGACACAAATAAAATCTCAGGTCAGAAAGGGTCAGGAAATTAGTTGCGGTTTGGCATCAAGAGTGTTGTTCTGTTTGTTTTTAAACAGTCAGACCAGAATGGACTGAGCTCGCTTTGGAGGAAGAGGCGTGAGCTAACATCTTCAGAGGTGTACAGACATGTGTATTCAACAAGGCTTCTCTGCAATGTTAGCGAGATATTGACAATGCCCATGAGCAAAAAATGGCTGGGGCAGTGACTTGGGTGTCCTTTGAGACTCACTTCAGTTCCCAATGTCTGAAACTTAATTTCATCATCTGTGAAACGGGAACTTAAAAACATCCCACCCTCATGAGAACTGAACATGCCTAACACTGCAGGATACCTATGGCAGGAGCTTAATTAAATTTCATTATCTCCTAGACAATTCAGCTCCAATCCAAGCTTCACTGTTCTGGAGTTGTGATTAACATTTTAAACACGTACCATGTTCCAAGGTGTTCACCTGAAATGGCTCAGGAAGAAGAAGTTTTAATAAGTACACATGCTTACAATGGTGATATGCTGACATTTAAAAGCAGAAATATTTGAATTGAGCAAGAAAAAGGCTGGCACCTCAACGTGACTGCCCTGTGTAATTGCCTCGACCCTTTTCTTTTATGAGGCAAGAGTATACATCCAAGCTCAGCATGGCACTGCACGCTTTGTTTACAGGGAAAATCTAAATCCAGTGCCAGTCATAGATTTGTTATTGCCCTGTTCGTTTAGTATCTCTGTCAAAAAGTAGAAATGAAAATCTTGTGGTTTTTCTCCATAACACTCAGACCTCTGGGAGGTAAGAAACTCAGTTCTAAGGGAGAAGTATCAAAATTAAGTCCTCAGCAGAGATACAAAGTGCCTGGCCAGCTACAGTCCATAGCGTTGCAAAGAGTTGGACGTGACTGAAGTGAGTTAGCATACACGCACGCAGACAAAGTAATCATCTCTTTCTTTGATTCCCAATGGTGGCTGTATTAGAAAATTTCACTGAGTGTTCAAAAAAGCCATTTGCTTAACATGTCTTTAGTCTATAAGTTAACACATATATTTTATTAATCCTAAATAAAACATCAAAAGGAAATGCCAGCAGCAAACTAAAATTATTATAAAATATATCAGGGCATATACATGTCAAATAATGGCTTAATGAAATGGCAAATACTAGATCTTTTAGGTATAAAACTATATTATACAGCAGCAAAAACATAATACAGCATTGTGCTTTGTACAAAATCAGACAAATGAATTGGTGAGACAGAAGGGAAAACCTGTATGTGTAGGTATCCATATGACTTCAACATGGCATTATATAATTAGAGAGCAGGGACCATTTTATAAATGATATTTGTAAAATTTGTTAATTTTTGAGGGGATAAAAGTTTCAACAAATCCTTTATATCTATATGCTAATATAAATTCTTTTTTAATATATACTAAGATAAATTCTTAATGGATAAAAGACCTACAGATAATCTGAGCACAAAAAATGAAAATTGACACTTTAAGGGAAAATATCTATAGATTTTGAAGTGATATTATCCTAAAGGAAAAATCCACAGTTTTATCTCCCATAAAATGAAAATGTTCTCTGCTGTAAAGTAAAAGAAACAAAAAAATTAAGTCAGATTCAGAAAAAAAAAAGGCTTTAAATCATCAATAAAGTTGATGGTATCTGAAACACCTATAGAATGTACACATATTGATAATAAAATAAATCCCAGATCATAATATACATTGGTATAAAAAAATCCTCAAGTAGGGAAGAATAATCTATGGTCAAAAATGACACAGATGGAATGTTTTCATTTGCTATAAAATCAAAACTGAAAAATGGAGTTATTTGGTATTTTCTTGTGATGAACTAGCAAACATGCTATGGGAGGGCATGGAAATTGATAGAAACCTTTTTGGACTTTAATATACAAAATATCCAGAGTCATGAAAATATTCAAGCTTGTTAAAATAACTAACCAAAGAATTAATATGAGGTAAGTTGCATGTGCTAGTCACTCAGTTGTGTCCAATTCTTTGTGGCTCCATGGACTACAGCCCACCAGGCTCCTCTGTTCATGGGATTTTCCAGGCAAGAATACTGGGGTGGGTTGCTGTTTCCTCCCACATTTGCTTGATAAATGGTTAATCAAACAATGTGCCTGATAAATGGTTAATATCCAAAATATATAAAGAACTCATATAATTCAATATTGAAAAACAATCTCATTAAAAAATGAGCACAGAAACTGAATGGACGTTTTTCTAAAGGAGACATATAAATGGCCAACAAGAACATGAAAAGATGCTCAACATCATTAACGATCAAAAAAATGCTCGTCAAAACCCCAGTGAGCTATAACCTCACACCTGTCAGAATGGCTGTTATCAAGAAGACATGAAATAATAAGTAGTGCTGCCAAGGATATGAAGAAAAACAAATCCTTGTGCTCTGTTAGTGCAAATGTGAAAGTGAAAGTCTCTCAGTCGTGTCCGACTCTTTGCAATCCCACGGACTGTACAGTTCGTGGAATTCTCCAGGCCAGAATACTGGAGTGGGTAACTGTCCCCTTCTGCAGGAGATCTTCCCAGCCCAGGGATCAGATCCAAGTCTCCCACACTGCAGGCAGATTCTTTATCAACTGAGATATGTAGGCACTGTGAAATTCAGACACCACGAAATACAGTATGGGGCTTTCCCCAAAAGTAAAAGTAGAATTACCATGTAGTCCAGTAATCTCAAAGGGAATGAAAACAGTATCAAAAAGACATTGTCACCCCGTGTCGATTATAGCATTATTCACAATAGTCAAGCTATAGAAACTACCTAAATGGATAAAAGAACAAAGAAGATGTGAATGGGATATTACCCAACCATGAGAAAGATGACAATCTTGCTACTTATGTCAACATGGATAGATGCTGAGGACATTATACTAAGTGAGATAAATCAGATACTACATAAGCAGAATCTGAAGAACCTAAACTTGCAGAAACAGTGAAAGGCAGTTTCCAGGGGCTGTGGGGTTGGGGGACTGGGGAATTGTTGACCAAAGTGTATACAAATATAATTGGAAGATGAATCAGTTCTATAGATCTAAAGCAGGGCATTGTGATTATGGTCATCAATACTGTCTTATATACTTCAAAGTTGCTAAGAGACTAGATCTTAAATGTTCTCACCACAAAATGCAGTGATAATTAGGCGACATGATGGAAGTGTTAGCTAGTAGCTAAGGCTGTTGCTGCTACTGCTGCTGCTGCTAAGTCACTTCAGTCATGTCTGACTCTGTGCGACTCCATAGGTGGCAGCCCACCAGGCTCTGCCATCCCTGGGATTCTCCAGGCAAGAACACTGGAGTGAGTTGCCATATACAGTGACAATATATAGCCTTGATGTACTCTTTTCCTGATTTGGAACCACGTCTGTTTTTCCATGTTCAGTTCTAACTGTTGCTTCATGATCTGCATACAAATTTCTCCAGAGGCAGGTCAGGTGGTCTGATATTCCCATCTCTTGAAGAATTTCCCACAGTTTGTTATGATCCACACAGTCAAAGGCTTTGGTATAGTCAAGAAAGCAGAAGTAGATGTTTTTCTGGAAGTCTGTTGCTTTTTTGATGATCCAGCAGATGTTGGCAATTTGTTCTCTGGTTCCTCTGCCTTTACTAGAACCAGCTTGAACATCTGGAAGTTCATGGTTCACATATTGCTGAAGCCTGGCTTGGAGAATTTTGAGCATTACTTTACTAGCATGTGAGAGGAGTGCAACTGTGTTCTGGCTTGAACATTCTTTGGCATTGCCTTTCTTTGGGATTGGAATGAAAATCGACATTTTCCAGTCCTGTGGCCACTGCTGAGTTTTCCAAACTTGCTGGCATATTGAGTGCAGCACTTTCACAGCGTCATCTTTCAGGATTTGAAATAGCTCAGGGGGATTCCATCACCCCCACTAGCTTTGTTCATAATGATGTTTCCTAAGGCCCACTTGACTTCGCATTCCAGGATGTCTGGCTCTAGGTGAGTGATCACACAATTGTGGTTATCTGGGTCGTGAAGATTTTTTTGTATAGTTTCTGTGTATTCTTGCCACCTCTTCTTAAAATTTTCTGCTTCTATTAGATCCATATTGTGCCCATCTTTACATGACATGTTCCCTTGGTATCTCTAATTTTCTTGAAGAGATCTCTAGTCTCTCTCATTCTATTGTTTTTCTCTATTTCTTTTCATGGATCACTGAGGAAGGCTTTTTTATCTCTCCTTACTATTCTTTGGAACTCTGCATTCAAATGATTATCTTTCCTCTTCTTTGCCTTTAGCATCTGTTCTTTTGTCAGCTATTTGTAAGGCCTCCTCAGACAACCATTTTGCCTTTTTGCATTTCTTTTTCTTGGGGATGGTCTTGATCACTGCTTCTTGTACAATGTCATGAACCTCAGCCCATAGTTTTTCAGGCACTCTATCAGATCTAATCCCTTGAATCTGTTTCTCACTTCCACTGTATAATCATAAGGGATTTGATATTGGTCATACCTGAATGGTNGCCTCCTCAGACAACCATTTTGCCTTTTTGCATTTCTTTTTCTTGGGGATGGTCTTGATCACTGCTTCTTGTACAATGTCATGAACCTCAGCCCATAGTTTTTCAGGCACTCTATCAGATCTAATCCCTTGAATCTGTTTCTCACTTCCACTGTATAATCATAAGGGATTTGATATTGGTCATACCTGAATGGTCTAGTGGTTTTCCCTACTTTCTTTAAGTCTGAATTTGGCAATAAGACATTCATGATCTNACATCATGTTCAAGAATGTAATAAAATTATAGACTCTTTTACCAGAGAATTGCAGTAAAAAAAAAAAAAATCAAATAGGAATCCCAGGTCATCAAGCTGTCTAAGCTATTGTTTAGTCTAGAAACTTAGGTCTTATTTTTGATTCCTTCATCTTCTTCATCCTATGAGTACACCTCTGCTTCACTATCCATTGCTAATGTCACTTCCCTAATTAAGGGCAGCCTCATGTCTCACCTACACCCACACTCCATTCCACAGAATGAACTTTCTCTACTATAAATCTGATCATTCCTCTTCATCTCATTTCGTGGCTCTGCTCTTCAGAATAAGCTCCAAGCCCTTCCCTGTGGGCTACTTGGCTCTGGTTTTCCTCTTGAGAAATAGAATATTTTCTGCCATATCAGTAAACAAGGATGTCACCATCAGCAGCAATTGCTGCCCTCTCACTGACTCGATGGATGTGAGTCTGAGTGAACTCCGGGAGTTGGTGACGGACAGGGAGGCCTGGCATGCTGCAATTCATGGGGTCGCAAAGAGTCAGACATAACTGAAGTGACTTAGCAGCAGCAGTGGCAGCAGCCATCAAATTGTGTCCACTCCCTACGGTGAGCCTCAAGGAAGCGCAGGATGTGAAAACACTGGCCCCACATGGCTGAGGTGTATATCAAAGGAATGATATAAGTGAGCCCAGACTCTTGCATCTTCCCCTATGTAGAAAAGCACTAAATTCCTTAACTGGGGAGATCTGGTTTGCTTGAATTAACAATAATCTTTTGACATTAAGACTACCTGCCCTTTGTTGCAGAACTTCTATATAACCTAGCTCATCCCCTCACCTCCTCAAAGAAGTTTTCTTGGGGCTACTTGAGATGCTGTCTCCTGGGCTTAAGTCCTAAAAATTTCCACAGAATAAAGCATGCCTCTCAACTTTTGGGTTGTGAATATTTTTTAAGTCTATACTCTCTAGTGTGCATCTTGCTTCTTCAACACCCCAAACCTTAGAAAACACTTGTCCTTCAACTACAGTAAGTTAATTTCAGTCATCAAATGTACTGTGCTTTCTCCACCTCCTGAAAAGTGCATATACTGTTTCCTTTTTGTGACATGTTTCTTTCTCTTCACTTAGCAAATTCTACCCACCTTTCAAAAACTTTGTCTTCCAAGAGGCTCTCTCTGAGTCCTCAGGACCTCTTTAACCCTCTCTTCTAACATAACATGTCCTTTTTCAGAGCATTTATCATGCTAGAAGGTAATTAAATATCTACACATACATCTCCTCCATAAAATTCTTTGATGGCAGGAACCACGGCCTCTGAGAGTTTGCACAACAGCTCACATTTTATAGGATAGCACTTTGTCCTGAGAACAAAGATTCAGCATATTTTTAAAAAAGATTCAGCCCATCAATGAGCCCAACTAGGACCCAAATAATGACCTTGAGACTGTTGCTGTTTGCCTCCACCTACAAGGGTTCCTGGGGTGAGATCAGTCTCCGTGAAGAGCTGGTAATTACAATCAAGCCCAGAGTCTCTGGGGCCCCACAACCCTTCACACCAACCCAAGGACAGCTAAACACCAGTGTTCCATTTCCAAACCCCATGAAGGTCGTGAGTGTAAGGAACACAATCCCCAAGAGCCTGTCTTCAAACCGCAGGCAAAGAGTAAAGCTAGCTGTTCTCCGGCTGTGACTGCTTTCCAAATGGCCTATAAATGTCTATGTTCTTCCCCAAAGTGATCTTTTCTCTTAAAACCTAAGTGCTTAATCAGTTTTGTCCTACCCACAAACTGGAGTAAGAAATGTGAGTTTAGAAAAGTTTATTTGGAGTGATTATACAAACATAAGGAGCAGCTAACACTCTTCTGTGATTGTCACATAGACCAGAAGAGATGAGGCTGTTCCCATCAATAGTGAGTGAATCTAAGATGCTCTTCAAGCCCCAACCTTTTTTTTTTTTTAATGTAGACTATTTTTAAAGCCTTTATTGAATTTGTTACAATGTTAATTCTGTTTTGTGTTTTGGTTTTGTGGCCCTGCAGCCTATAGCATCTCAACTACCAGACCAGGAATTGAACCCGCATCCCCCTGCACTGGAAGGGGGTCTTAACCTCTGGATCACCAGGGAAGTGGCCCTAGCTCTTAAAGCCCCAATGCATTGATCCCTAACAGCATGAGCATCTTCTCAGATGGCAGCTTTAAAAATAGTGGAAACTAATAATACTGGTAAATAACCACTACTCAGATTTTTATACAGCTTCGTCTTTCATCTTCACAATGAGCCTCCAGATTGAGACTTATCTCCATTTTGGAGGTAAGGAAAATGGAGCTGAGAGGCTCAGTAAGTTGTCTAAGATCACACAGTGATATGTAGCTAGGATTCAAACTCATGAATCTGACGGATGCACTAATCTGAGAATTATTTTCTCTAATGTGGAAGCAACTGTTTCAGGCACAAGTCACTCCTCATCCTCTGGGGTGCTCTGGACTCTGGCAAACCATGTGCCTGGGAAGAGGCAAACACGATTTTGAATTCTACGCTTATAAAAGTAAACTAAAAACAGTGGTTCCATCAGAATAGGTCAAGGGTCAAACTATTTTAACTCCAGCACACTGTCTGCTAAACAGGAATCTGTTTCTCCCCCTTTTAAGTTTCTCTTTCCAAGAGCATCTTTGCTACCTGGATGACTCCCTCGTGTA
Organism: Neotragus pygmaeus; assembly: GCA_006410875.1. NCBI lineage: Eukaryota > Metazoa > Chordata > Mammalia > Artiodactyla > Bovidae > Neotragus > Neotragus pygmaeus. Next base: position 6,819 of record SJYV01017556.1, on the reverse strand, counting down.
AGGAGTACCAGGGCTCTCCCAAGACCAGTAAACCAAATGTTTATGTGCTTCAAATCTCCTTGCAAGGAGCTGAGGCACCCCTGGTCCTCTGATTACACTGGATGGCACAAGATCAAGTAAAAACGAAAGCTCCATAATGATGATGCACTGCTTCCTGCCTCAGCCATAAGGAAGGAAAGGCTCACTGCTGCCTGATTCACAGGACAGGCAGCAATAGCCCAAGTTCATTTCAAGGTAGAGACACTGTTAACTCCTGACCTAGCCTAGGACCCAGGCAGCTGTGAAATGTTTCAGTCAGAAAACAAAAAAGAAGAAAGAAAGAAAGAAAGAAAAAAAAAAAAAAACCCAGGATATATTGCTGATAAAATGTTTGCAGTCAGTTTAACAAATTTTATAGTAACGATGCTTTAAAAATCTGTTTCTCATGAATGACTTTGTGATACTGAAAACAAATAAAGAAATAATGAGACTTGCAATTGCAAACAGATTACCTTTTCCCTGGAGTTGATGGTATCCACACATTCCCACTCCCCCCTACCACCCCCAGCCAAATCCATACACATGGATTTGCCACTTGATTCCTGGCAGATCATGTAAGTTGCATTTTAGTCACCTTGTCAAGTGACACAGTGACAGCCAGATGGTTCTTTATGTCTGTAGGTGCCACAGCAACAGATCAGACTTTTGTCATTTCACTTATATTAAAAAATAACCAAAACATCCTAGAGGTTTGGGAGTTGGTCATGTGAGTACCATGGAAACGAGAGAAACTGAGGAAAGAGACATAACTCTTAGGCTGACCTCGGGATGTTTGACCCAGAATAAATGTGAAACAGAAAGAAAGACCAATCTTGCATGGAATCAACAGAGATGCGATTTTAACCCAGAGAAATAGTAGTGCAACTTGTAAGCATGGTGAGGCTGGATGCTGAAGTGAGAGCTAGGGGACACCTGAACCAGTCTTTCAGGCAGGACCCTGCAGACCCTAGGGAGAACCTTAGTCTGCAAGGCTTTGTGTCCCCATAGACTCTGGACACATGGAAAGGGAAAAGCTCAGTTTCATGATCTATGGTAACTTACATTCAATATCTCCAGGCAAGCACTGTAACACAGCCCACTCAGGTGTTAGCTGCTGGCTGGTGGGGAGGGCTAGAAAGTGAAAAGGTGGCATTAGAGTGAGCAAAGAACTCTCATCAGGGAGCAGAGAACACAGATGCTGAAATGAAAGGAGAGTCACAGCATTAGGTGGAGTGACCAACTGGCCTCCAATTGCTCAGAACCTTCCCTGTTCTAGCACCGAATGTCCTGGTCTCAGGAAACTCTCAGTCCCTGGCAAGCCCTGGCAGCAGGGCGCCATGCATAGAGAGAAGCAGAAGCTGCAGCCTTAGCAGTGACTCCTAAATGAAACCCAAGATGAATCACGCAAAGCTCAAGGGAGCAGTGCAAAGCTCAAGGGAGGAGTGCAAAGCCTCTTTAGAGGCTGTGCTCATGATGGATGCAGAAGGCTGGCTGAAAGAAAACCCAGCAGCTTGGCACTGAATGTCTGGAGGGGAAAAGTGTAGGCGGCTTTGGAACCCAGGGACACACATTTATCAACAGGACCTCTGGAGAAGGACCAGTCCAGGCTGGCCCCTGGGTTCTCCAAAAATTCCTTTTAAAGCTTAGAAATGGTGATCAGAGATCACCACGTATCTCTCATAGCTTATGTATATGACGAGTACTTCTTTCTTCCCTCTGTGTGTGGACCATACTCCATCGTGTTCAATACATTTTTCTGTCCATCTCACAAAGCCCTTAATTAAAGAACCTTTCTGGGATCATGTCACATGTGAGCTGGCTTTGTTTGACCATTGGAGTAACATTCTGGTTCAAATTCTGCTTTAATCTCTCTTGGTCTGTCCCCACCTCCGCATCACCCTGATGGAGCTGTCCCTGTTATGCAAATAGGATTTCACAGCCCAGACAGTGATAGGTTTCAGGCAGAGAACAGAGTGATTTCTCTCATGGATCCAAGTGAGGGTTTACATGTTGTTCATTCCTGACAGAGGCCATGATATAAAATTATCTTTAAAAAAGGCTTTGAACACCATGAGACTCTATGTTGGTATTATATAAGGGACTGCTGCTGCTGCTGTTTAGTCGCTAACTCATATCTGACTCTTTGCAACCCCATGGACTGTAGCCCACCAGACTTCTCTGTCCATAGGATTTCCCAGGCAAGAATACTGGAATCAGTTGCCATTTCCTTCTCCAGGGGATCTTCCTGACCCAGGGATCAAAACTGCATCTCCTGCATTGACAGGTGGATTCTTTACCACTTAGTCACCTGGGAAGCATTATATAAGGACAATTATTATTAGCTAGCATTATCATTAGATGTTAGAGTGAAGTTTGATACATTATTCCTCTCATATCTCCTGCTCTTTCTGGCAGACAGACAGTCACAAGAGATGCTAGCTAGGAAGGGACTTACTGAGGTTATACTCTTGGGTCAGAGAGGAGCCCACTCACCCCAAAAGCACAAGAGCCCCCTGAACAGACTGGATTAGAGAGGCTGCTTTCTTCACTGCCCTTCTGTGACTTGAAGAGCACAAGCCCCAAGATGTTGAACAGAGAGAGCAGTATGAGCCAGGGACAGACCTCAGCTAGGGACCCCTTCCCAAGTAGAGACTTTCAAATGCAAGCACCCTAGTGACTGGAGGTTGGGCAGTGCAAGAGCAGGAAAGGGCGGCAGGGCAGCTGTGTGTGGTTGTGTAGGCTGTGCAGGTTGTGCACGGCACACAAGTGCTCCCTGCCAGGACACGTGGGAACTGAAGTCCAGGCCCAGTCCTGCTCACCAAGCTTCCTATGGAAGTGGAAAGGGCATGTTTGTTGTTTGTCTTTGTAACCTGTTATCTATTCACCAACCTCTGTTTCTGTTGGTCCTGCCTGCCCAGATGGGGCATCATTTTCAAATTCACACAGAGGCACTTTGAGCTAGTTTCTTGCTGTAAGCATTAGTCTGCAGTTTCTGAATACTCGCGCTTTGCTTCCTGGTCAATGCATGTCCTTCCGAATGTTAGCGGCTCCACTGTCCTTGAGGCAACAGAGTTAGCAGATGGCAGGAGGAAGCCTCTTCTTTGTGGAAACGGGAGGCAAGCAGGATCAGGGTTCTGGGCTAACTCCACCCCGAGTTTTCCCACTTATCTGAATAGGCTAAACAGTCAAGTCTACGGTCAGCCCAGAGACAACTGTCCTTGCAGGGAGGGAGGCCAGCAGAGGAGCAGGACCTTCACAACTTCTGGACATGCCATGCATCACTCACCAACGGCTCATGGAATAGGCAGTCAGCTGTTACCCCCAGAAGCTTCCAAAATGGTCAGAACAGGGTATTAAATAAAATCACTCCAAGGCCCCACTGCAGTCAAGGCCAAAAATTCACCCCAGTTACATATTTCCCATCTCAAATTTCAAGCCATGCTGTCAGATATAGCTCGGTAGAGGAAGCCCAACCACAAACACCACATGATAGCATAAAAATACCCAAAGGAGCAATTTAAAAATACCCTGAACTCGAGCTCTGTGGAGCCCTCTCCATTATTAAATTCTAGCAGAGAAACTGGAGTTCAAAATTGTAGTTCTCGTCCTTTTGCAAGTTAAAATCCCAGCAAATCAACACATTTCCTCCCAGATTTGAATTCCTGGAGTCTTGGTCAGTGGAGCTCCCCCAGCTGGAGTCTGAGTGTCTCGCCCCCTCCCCCAGAGCAGCTGCTCTTTGCCTGGTGTATCCAGAATGAGTGTGTCCTCCCAACCCCCAACAAGGAGATGGGATTTATTCAATCCCCAAATTACTCATGTATCCCACTTTTCAAAGAGTTTGAAAGGCAATAGGGCACACAAGAATAAACCAGCCCCAGCCATACACCCACTAAATTTAGCCAAGCCATGCAATGTTCTCAGAACCCATGTTTCTGCTGCAGGCCAGACATCTGGGGGAAAGGAGTTAGAGCAAACAAATGGAGACATAGAAAGAATATATTCTGCATCTCAGACTCATTAGAATTGCCAGGAAGACTGGCATGTGCAACCCCCCTGCCTCCAGGTCTTCTTTGAGGTGCCATCACCTCCACATCTACCCCCTATTTACAAAACCTCCAAAAGCCACTCCAGTATTACCTGGAGAATTCCATGGACAGAGGAGCCTGGCAGGCTACCGACCATGCAGTCATGAAGAGTTGGACGTGGCTGAAGTGACTGAGCATACACGCACAAACTCCTGTTGGCCTTTTGAGCCTTCTGTTCCCAGCAGCCCTGGGGCTGCTACAGGCGATCCGTCCTGCCTGCCCCTTCCTTCTTGTGCACAGGAACTTGCCTAAGCCAGGTGTGAGTAGCTCTGCTTTCCTGACACTCCTCTATGGGACTGTCACCTGTACCTGAGTATTTCCGGTCCTTCCCTGTATTCCCTGCTGCTTCTGCCCCTAAAGCCTGTCTATTGTGGCCTTTTCCGTCTCCCTAGTTTCTGACTCAGTTGCAGAAATACTAGGAACCAAAGCTGCTGTTAAGACATCTGGAGAAGACCATCTCTTCCTGCCATAGTTTCCTCTCCAAACCTTTGCCCCTCCTCATCTTCCAAGGTTTTCTTCCCACTGTCTCCTTTCCTGTGGCAGTGGGATAGCCCTCTGGAATCTCATCTCCTCCTGGACTTCCCTGACTCTTTTCAGGATGAGTTTTACAGTGTAGACTCTGCCACTTCAGCTTGCCCTTTCCTTCTCTACCACGGGTAGGATTAACGTTGCTTCTGGGTCCTGGTGCTTTGCTTTATTTCCCTATTTCTTTGTTTTCAGGGCCAGATGTTTGTGGCACAGGTCATAGCCTTCTCCTGAGTTGTCATGTATGGCCCCACAGAGCAAGGGAAAGTCAGAGTCAGAGGCAAAAGTACCCATTACCCAAACATATCCTGCCTATCTTTGTCACTTCCTCTCTGAGAAGTTCATGTCCACCAGGATGCAACTTCTCAACAGTCACTCATTCAACAAATATCCACAAAGGATCTACTGTGTGCCGGGAACCACCCAGAATGCTAGGACATGGTAGTGAGCAGGCCCTACCAAGGCTCTTACTCAGGACACCAGTCCAGGATCTAATTGGACCTCACTCAGCCATGAGTTTCCTACCCTCGACTTCCCGTCCAGCCATGCTCCACACACTATCTGACCCATTTCTTAAAAAATCTGTGCCAAGCCCACTTTCTTGCTTGCAAAAAATATCTCATCTTGAAATCTGCCTTAACAGGCTGGAATCATTCTTCTGAGGTCCTTCTCATCTTTCCTCTCAAATCTATGCAAGCTTTCTTTAATCTATCCTGGTCTTCAGGCAGGAATTCCCCAACTGCTTTTAGAACAAATTCTTTCCAGCTAAAGCTTCCAATTCCTTTCTTAGGCATGAGGTTTGTAATCATTCCATTTAGTTTGTTGGCATCTCAGTCCAAAAATATGAAACATCATCTGGAGAAGACCATCTGAATCCTTGTATATCTGAATCCTTATGCCTCTACAATGGAGAAGGCAATGGCATCCCACTCCAGTACTCTTGCCTGGAAACTCCCATGGATGGAGGAGCCTGGTAGGCTGCAAGTCCATGGGGTCGCTGAGTCAGATGTGGCTGAGCGACTTCACTTTCACTTTTCGCTTTCATGTATTGGAGAAGGAAATGGCAACCCACTCCAGCGTTCTTGCCTGGAGAATCCCAGGGATGATGGAGCCCAATGGGCTGCCATCTGTGGGGTGGCACAGAGTTGGACACAACTGAAGCGACTTAGCAGCAGCAGCAACAGCAGTGTGCCTCTACAATCTTTATACCTACAATTCAGGGACTATATGAGGATTGATTCAGACAACATATATCAGAAGTTAACATGTGTGTTTAGTCACTAAGTCATGTCTGACTCTGTGCAACCCCATGGACTATAGCCAATCAGGCTATGTCACACTTTGACTCCTTAATCCTCTCCGTCTATTTACAGATAAAAATCTTCTATTTCTTGGAATGCCTTGGCGTTCCTGGTTAGGACTTCCTGCTCTCACTGCAGAGGGATCAGGTTCAATCCCTGATCAGGGAACTAAGATCCCACAAACCTTGTGGTATGACCAAATAAGTAAATAAATAAATAAACTTCTATTTCTCAAAGGAAAACCCCACATTTCACGTCCCTGAATCCAGAATCCTAACTGCCAGATCCTGGACCAGGTGCTGGATATGTAAAGATTAATTGCACCTAAGAAGGCAAGGAGGACACATATCCATTTGCTGCCCTTTTAGTCATTAAATTGTGTCCAACTCTTTGCAACCCCATAGATTGTAGCCCACCAGGCTCTTCTATTCATGAGATTTCCCAGGAAAGAATACTGGAGTGGGTTACCATTTCCTTCTCCAGGGTAATCTTCCCAACCCTTAGATTGAAACTGCATCTCCTGCATTTCTCCAGGCAGATTCTTTACCACCTGAGCCACACATGTCCATTAGGGAACTAGAAATCGCTCTCCATATTTCAAGAGGGAGAGATTTACTGCAAGAGATTCAATATTTATAAAACTGATGGGAGATCTGGGGAAGTAATGATAATGGAAAATTGATGCTGGCTTTCAAGAAATGAGGAAAAGAAAGAATGGCCCAAAGCCACCATCTGCTCATGCATGGGTCTGCCATTTCTGGAAGTAAATAATGACTTGTCCTCTTCTTTTAACTTCCAAATGCCATGCACCAGCCTTTTATTTGAAGAATTTAAACTAGAACTCTACTGGCAAAGGAACCTGGATAATATAGTTTCCAGACTTCCAGCCT
>SJYV01017555.1:0-11035 GCA_006410875.1 Neotragus pygmaeus | reverse complement strand
ATATTCTGGGAGGTGGGTCATAGAGGATCCTGCTGTGATTTATGTTGGAGAGTGTTTTGCCTGTGTTCTCCTCTAGGAGTTTTATAGTTTCTGGTCTTACATTTAGATCTATAATCCATTTTGAGTTTTTTTGGGTATGGTGTTAGAAAGTGTTCTAGTTTCATTCTTTTACAAGTAGTTGACCAGTTTTCCCACACCACTTGTAAAAGAGATTGTCTTTAATCCATTGTATATTCTTGCCTCCTTTGTCAAAGATAAATAAGGTCTCCATAGGTGTGTAGATTTATCTCTGGGCTTTCTATTTTGTTCCATTGATCTATATTTCTATTTTTGTGCCAGTACCATACTGTCTTGATGACTGTGGCTTTGTAGTAGAGCCTGAAGTCAGGCAGGTTGATACCTCCAGTTCCATTCTTCTTTCTCAAGATTGCTTTGGCTATTCGAGGTTTTTGTATTTCCATACAAATTGTGAAATTATTTGTTCTAGCTCTGTGAAAAATACCATTGGTAGCTTAATGGGGATTGTATTGAATCTATAGATTGCTTTGGGTAGTATACTCATTTTTACTATATTGATTTTTCCGATCAATGAACATGCTATATTTCTCCATCTATTAGTGTCCTCTTTGATTTCTTTCACCAGTCTCAACACACTATTATAACTGCCTAGATTGGAAGACAACCAGAAAAAGAACTCAGGTACTTCTGTGGATAAGGGAAGGAGGGTGCTGGACACCTAGTTAGGAAACAAAACACGTGTGAAGAAACACAGAAGCGCCCACAGCACTGTCGGTTACCCAGACACACCTCCCGAATGAAGATGAAAGCTAAATGCCCACTGAACTCCCTCACGCCTGGCGGACTTGGTGGGCTGTCCATCACCGTTGCAGGCCGAGCAGGCCTGTGTCCCAGGGAGCTGGAGAGGATCTGCCAGTCAGTTAGCCCCATGGCCCCATGGACCTGGAGTGCCCAGGGACCCTGCAGGAGTCCACCGTCTCCAGACCAGATGGGCATTCCTGCCTGAAAACCAAGCTGATTTCACCCAAGCCAATGGGGAGCCTCCAGGCTGGAGGAGCACTGAGACGTCCCCTGGGTTCCGTGGCTCCTCATGAGGCGGGGAGTGTTCCCGTTTCCACCCTCCTTCCATAGGGTTCGCCCCTCCTGTGGATGACAGCACCCCTCAGCAGAGTGATGCTGGAGGCATTGGGATGTGTCCACGGGGGAATGGCTCCAGGGAAGATGCAGTGATACACAAGCTCCGGGTGTTTCTTCTGCACACTGCACTCCATTGACAACCTAGGAAAGGACTTTACCTGAGACTCTGGTTGCTGGAGCAGCCGCAGTGGGGCAAGAAGTGGGGCAGGAAAAAGGCCCCCCTTGTGGCGGCTTTTCGTTACAACAACTTGAAAGCCGGTGCTCATGGGCTCATATTCACAAGGGCTGTGGGGCTGTAAAGGACTCCTGCCCTCAGGGAATGTCCTGGGATAGATCATCAGAGAAGAACTCAAAACAGGGCAGACTTACAAGAAGCCAGCTTCAACAGGTAAATGGGACTCTCACTGTATGACTTGCAAAAGCACATAGGAGGAGAGTCCACCTCTCTAATTGGTAAATCAAGGTAAATCACCACTGTGAGGTGCTGTCTCCTCCCACCCATCAGAACAGCCACCATCCGAGAGACGCACACAGAATAAATGCTGCTCGGAACATCCGGAAAAGGGAATCCTCCTTCACTCTTGCTGGGGATGGAAATAGGGGCTGCCACAAGCAAACATTACAGGGTTTCTTTAAGAAGCGAAACACAGAGGAACCATATGATCCACTCATCTCACCTCTATGATGCTGAGACCCAGTGAAAATCATAATTCGAAATGACACACACATCCCTACTTTCATGGCACCACTATTTACAACAGTCAAGACACAGAATCCACCAAAATGTCCGTCTTGAGAAAAAGGAAGACGAAATGGTGTAACTCTAAAGTGGAACACGACTCAGCTATAAACAGAAAGAAACAGCGTGACTGACGGCAGCATGGATGGGCCGAGAGATGGCCAGGCATGGCGCAGCATGCCAGAGGAGAGAGGAGCGCAGAGCGTCACTGACATCGACCCTGTGAATGCGCACAGAGGAGCTAATTCGCAGAGCAGGGGCAGGCTAACACACAGAGAACACAGCTTTGATTTTTTTTAATGGGAGGGGCCAGGGATAAAATGAGATTTTGACATAAACATATACACACTAACTTGTATCAAACAGATAATTAAGAACTTAATAGCACAGGGAACTCTACTAAACCTACTGTCACAACATTTGTGGGAATTAGAACCGCCCCCCCCCAAAACAATGGTGGCTCAGACGGTAAATTGTCTACAATGCGGGAGACCCGGGTTCAAGCCCTGGGCTGGGAAGATCCCCTGAGAAGGAAATGGCAATCCACTCCAGTACTATTGCCTGGAAAGTCACATGGACAGAGGAGCCTGGTTGGCTACAGTGTAAGGGGTCGCAAAGAGTCGGACACAACTGAGTGACTTCACTTCACTTTATGTGTAACTCAATCAGGTCCTATATACCTAAAAAGAAACACAGCAATGGAGATCAACTCTACTCCAATATAAAATGCAAATGAAATTACAATTTTTAAAAATGGAGCATGAAGTAATTTTATCACCCTGTGGCCATTGAGTTTATTTAGTCACTGGGTTGTGTCTGACCCTTTTGTGACCCCATGGACTGCAGCCCCCGGGGCTCCTCTGTCCATGGGGTTTCCCAGGCAAGATTACTGGAGTGGGTTGCCATTTCTTTCTCCAGGGGATATTCCCAACCCAGGGATCGAACCCAGGTCTCCTGCCCTGGCAGGTGATTCTTTGCCACTGCGCCACTAGGGAAGCCCTGTAGAGAGGTATCCTATGTTATACCTTGAATAACAGAAGGGTGCCGTGAATATTCACTGGAAGCACTGATGCTGCAGCTCCCATACTTGGTCCACCTGAGCTCTTCATGGACATGATGAGCCAACTCATTGGAAAAGACCCTGATGCTGGGAAAGATTGAGGGCAGCAGAAGGGGGTGACAGAGGAGATGGTTGGATGGCATCATCAACTCAAGGAATGTAAGTCTGAGCAAACTCCAGGAGTTAGTGAAGTTCAGGGAAGACTGGTGTGCTGCAGTCCGTAGGGTTGCAAAGAGTTGGACACAACTTAGTGACTGAACAACAACCACGAATACCATGTTAAAAAAGAGAGCATGTAACTAGGGGAAACCTGTATCGGAATGGGAAGGTAGAATCCCAGGACAAAGGAACTCAAGAGTGTGATATTAAGCAAAGTCCTATAGAAGGTAACCATGTTTGAATCAAAGGTGGGGCCCTTAAAGACACAGAATCATAGTTTCAAGCTGTCCCATCCGGGGAGGGGCGGGGCAGAGGCTGGCATAGTAATGCCCCCCCCCATACCAGTGAATCCCTGGAGAAGGGCATGGCAACCCACTCCAGTATTCTTGCCTGGAGAATCCCGTGGACAGAGAAGCCCAGCAGGCTACAGTCCACAGGCTCACAAGGAGCTGACACAACTGAGCGTGCATTCAAAAAGTGAGAAATACCAGTCAGTCAGTGTCTGCCCCCAGGGGACATAAAATCCAGGCTTTCTGTTGGCAGGCACGTCCCGAGGGCACCCTGTCAACAAAGACACAAAGGTGGTTTGCCATGAGAATGAAAGCGCAGCAATACCAAGACTAATATGCAATTTAAAAGAAATGGCAAGAGTTCCAAGGAAATCTGGGGAGGGACCTGACAGGTTCTGCTACATACACGGCTCCTGGTGCAGAAGTACAAGAATTGGCTTGGGTTAGCAGTAGGGTTACATGCTCACGTTACAGGTTACCAACCCATTTTTCCCAAATGTCTACCAATTTATACTCCCAACAGAGATGTGACATTTAACAGACCCTGTTGGTCTACAGCCTTCACAACCTGGCAAGTGGAACTGTGGTCCACAGACCATCAGCATCAACTTAGAAATTTGTTAGAAACGTAGCTTCACAGACTCCCTGCAGATCTGCTGAGTCAGAAGCTGCAATGTTACAAGATCCTTCAATGTTCAAAAAAAAGTCTGATAATCCCAGTGATATGGAGCAGGGCTTCTCGAATTTTAATATGAATCCCTTAAAGATCAGGGATTATTTTTGCCACTTGAATGTCAAGTGACCTCTCAGCATGGTCTTGGTTTGCATACCGCTAATTGGTTTGAACGTAATGTTCAATACCAGTTGGCTGTGTTGCCTTTTCTGTAAAATTCCCATTTTGTATCTTTTGTCCATTTTCCCACTGTGTTATTACTATTTGTCATTCATTGGGTACTCTTCATTAGTTATCTGTGTTGCATAAAATCCTCTGTCAGTTTGTAATCAGCCTTTTTTTTTTTTTTTTTTTTGGCTATTTTTAAGGTGTTTTGCTATAACAGAGGAGGGTCTTGATGTTAACACAGTTTAACCAACCAGTCTGAAAAGTGTCCACCAGTGGATAGGTGAGCCTTGAACAGCACAGGTCTCAGCCTCCAGACACTGTCTGTTCATATGCTGTCCAGCAGCAAGTGCTCGGGGCCATCGTTTGAGGCGGGAGCACCTGGGACACAGCTCCACGGGGACAAACGCCTGCGCTGTTCTGGGCTCAACTGCACCTTCTGCCAAGCATGTGGACATTTAGGGCTTTTCCCACAGGGAACCGAGGTTTGTAATGGGAGTTAAAGTCCCAAATTTAATTTTTTTCCTCATAAGCTTTGCCTTCTGAACCCACCAGCCCACAAATTCATTCTTGTTCGAGGAACCAAAGACTCCTGCATGACTCACTTCAGTCGCTCAGCCATATCCGATTATCTTCAGTCGCTCAGCCATATCCGACTATTTTTGACCCCATGGACTGCAGCACGCCAGGCCTCCCTGTCCATCACCAACTGTGAGAGTGTGCTTAAACTCATGTCCATCAAGTCGGTGATGTCATCCAACCATCTCATCCTGTGTCATCCCCTTCTCCTCCTGCCTTCAATTTTTCCTAGCATCAGGGTCTTTTTCAATGAGTCAGTTCTTCACATCAGGGGCCAAAGTATTGGAGTTTCAGCTTCAGCATCAATCCTTCCAATGAACACCCAGGACTGATTTCCTTTAGGATGGACTGGTTTGATCACCTTACTGTCCAAGGGGCTCTGAAGAGTCTTCTCCAACACCACAGTCCAAAAGCATCAATTCTTTGGCACACTCAGCTTTCTTTATAGTCCAACTCTCACATCTGTACATGACTACTGGAAAAACCATAGCTTTGACTAGACAGACCTTTGTTGGCAAAGTAATGTCTCTGCTTTTGAATATGCTGTCTAGGTTGGGCAGAGCTTTTCTTCCAAGGAGTGTCTTTTAATTTCATGGCTGCAATCACCATCTGCAGTGATTTTGGAGCCCTAGAAAATAAAGTCTGTCACTATTTCCATTGTTTCCCCTTTCATTTTCCATGAAGTGATAAGACTGGATGCCATGATCTTCATTTTTTGAATGTTGAATTTTAAGCTGGCTTTTCACTCTCCTCTTTCACTTTCATCAAGAGGCTCCTCAGTTCCTCTTCACTTTCTGCCATAAGTGTCATGTCAACTTCGTATCTGAGGTTATTGATATTTCTCCCAGCAATCTTGATTCCAGCTTGTGCTTCATCCAGCTCGGCATTTTGCATGATGTATTCTGCATATAAGTTAAATAAGCAGGGTGACAATATATGGCCTTGATTACTCCTTTCCCAATTTGGAACCAGTCTGTTGTTCCAGTTCTTACTGTTGCTTCTTGACCTGCATACAGATTTCTCAGGAGGCAGCTCAGGTGGTCTGGTATTCCCATCTCTTAAAGAATTTTCCACAGTTTATTGTGATCTACACAAAGGCTTTGGCGTCAATAAAGCAGAAGTAGATGTTTTTCTGGAACTCTCTTGCTTTTTTGATGAACCAACAGATGTTGGCAAATTGATCTCTGGTTCCTCTGCCTTTTCTAAATCCAGCTTGACCATCTGGAAGTTCACAATTCATGTACTGTTGAAGCCTGGCTTGGAGAATTTTGAGCATTACTTTGCTAGCATGTGCTGCTGCTGCTAAGTCACTTCAGTCATGTCCAACTCTATGTGACCCCACTCAGATGGCAGCCCAGCAGGCTCCCCCGTCCCTGGGATTCTCCAGGCAAGAACACTGGAGTGGGTTGCCATTTCCTTGTCCAATGCATGAAAGTGAAAAGTGAAAGTGCAGTCACTCAGTCGTGTTTGACACTTAGAGACCCCATGGCCTGCAGCCTACCAGGCTCCACTGTCCATGGGATTTTCCAGGCAAGAGTACTGGCTAGCATGTGAGATGAGTGCAGTTATGTGGTACTCTGAACATTCTTTGGCATTGCCCTTCTTTGGTATTGGAATGAAAACTGACCTTTTCAAATCCTGTGGCCACTGCTGTTTTCCAAATGTGTTGGCATATTGAGTGCAGCACTTTGACAGCATCATCTTTTAGGATTACTAGCTCTTTTTATTTGCAATTCATGGTATCCAGCAGAAATGACACTCAGAATGCCTTCCTTCCAGAAAACCTTCCCGTAACCAGGGTATCGTGACCCACACCGCTCCTATCAGCTAGCTAGTCTCAGGTTCTTCCTTGGATTCTGCTGGCTACCCCAGGCCCCGCCTCCCTTGAAAACATCATGTGACTTGCCTGGCCTCCACCCCCCCAGGCCCCGCCTCCCTGGTGGAGAATGTCTTGTGGTTCGCCTGGCTCCACCCCAGGCCCCGCCTCCCTTGAGGCGAACATCACGTGACTTGCCTGGCTCCACCCCCAGGCCCCACCTCCCTTGTGAATTTCAAATAGTTCCCCGGGCTCCCACGAGCCCCCACCAGCCCCATATCCCTGGCCAAGAACTGCATGGGGCTCGTGGCCTGTATCAGGTGCTACACAGTTGTGAGCGTCACCTCTCTGACCTGGCACACTCTTCATGCCTTCATTACCACTTATGCTTAGATGAGCTGTGTGTATTCTTTCCAACACCCTCCGGGACGTTCCTGCTGCTGCTGCTAAGTCACTTCAGACGTGTCCGACTCTGTGCGACCCCATAGACAGCAGCCCATCAGGCTCCCCTGTCCCTGGGATTCTCCAGGCAAGAACTCTGGAGTGGGTTGCCATTTCCTCCAATGCATGAAAGTGAAAAGTGAAAGGGAAGTCGCTCAGTCGTGTCCAACTCTTAGCGACCCCATAGACTGCAGCCCACCAGGCTCCTCCGTCCATGGGATTTTCCAGGCAAGAGTAGTGGAGTGGGGTGCCATTGCCTTCTCCCCCAGGACGTTCCTAGCACGTGCGTATTTGAGGTCTCCTCTTTGCTACTTGCACGACCTCAGTTTGGCTGGGTTAAGGTGGTCTCTGGAGAAGGAAATGGCAACCCACTCCGGTACTCTTGCCTAGAGAATCCCATGGAGAGAGGAGCCTGGCAGGCTAGTCAGCGGGGTCGCAAGAGTCGGACAACTGGAGTAGCTAAACCACCGCTATTGAGGTGATCTCAGCAGCTTCCCTCTCCTCCGCGCTGACAACATGCTGCTCCTCTGAACAAGGCTTCACTTTTGGTTCAGCTGTCCTGCCAGGACAGGACAAGTCCCCAGTAGGAGCGCCGGTGGAGCAGGGGCGTCTCGCCCCTCCCGCAATCGCCTCAGCTGTGCTTTGCGTCTGGTGCTGGTGTAAGGTCCGCTTGCCCCCGGCCGAACCCCATCAGTCTGTGGGCTCCAGGAAACCCGGGCTTGGTTTGGTTTTTCCCACCACTGTACTTCCCATGACTACAGTGTCACGTATACAGTCGGAACTTACTGAAGTAATGAACATTTTGAATCACTGAAAACGTTTCCTAAAAACATCTCCAGGTTTCCCTCACCCCTCCCCAGCTCCTCGCTCTGGGGAAGGGGCTGCAGNTTCCATCACTAATTCCTGGAGCTTGCTCAACTTATGTCCATCAAGTCACTGATGCCATCCAACCACCTCAGCCTTTATCGTCCCCTACTCCTCCTACCTTTAATCTGCCCCAGCAACAGTATCTTTTTCAATGACGAATTTCTTTGCATCAGGTGGCCAAAGTATTGGAGTTTCAACTTAGCTTCAGTCCTTCCAATGAAAACCAAGGGTTGCTTTTCTTTGGAATTGACTGTTTGATCTCCTTGCAGTCCAGGGGACTCAAAAGTCTTCTCCAACACCACAGTTCAAAAGCACCAGTTCTTCAGGATTCAGCTTTCTTTATAGTCCAGCTGTCACATCCATACATGACTACTGGAAAAAGTAGGTTTGACCAGATTGACCTTTGTCAGCAAATAATGTCTCTGCTTTTTAAAATGCTGTCTAGGCTGGTCATAGCTTTTCTTCCAAGGAGTAAATGTCTTTTACTTTCATGGCTCCAGTCACCATCTGCATTGATTTTGGAGCCCAGAAAAATAAAGTCAGCCACTGTTTCCACTCTTTCCCCATCTATTTCCCATGAAGTGATGAGACCAGATGCCATGATTTTAGTTTTTTGAATATCGAATTTAAACCCAACTTTTTCACTCCCCTCTTTCACTTTCATCAAGAGCCTCTTTAGTTAGTTCTTCCTCACTTTCTTCCATAAGGGTGGTGTCATCTGCATATCTGAGGTTATTTATATTTCTCCTGGCAATTTTTATTCTATGTTTTGCTTCATCTAGTCTGGAATTTTGCATAATCCCTTGGTTGGGAATATGTACTCTACATATAAGCTAAATAAGCAGGTGACAATATGCAGCCTTGATGTACTCTTTTCCCATTTTGGAACCAGTATGTTGCTCCATGTCCAGTTCTAATTGTTGCTTCTTGAGGTGCATACAGGTTTCTCAGAAGGCAGGTAACGTAGTCTAATATCCCTATCTCTAAGAATTTTCCATGATATGTTGTGATCCACACAAAGTCTTTAGCATAGTCAATGGAGAAAAAAAATATATATATATATATATATATATTCTCTTGATTTCTCTATGATCCAATGGGTGTTGGAAATTTGATCTCCGGTCCATCTGTCTTTTCTAAATCCAGCTGGTACATCTGAAAATTCTTGGTTCACGTACTGCCGAAGCCTAGCTTGAAAGATTTTGAACATAACCTTCCTAACATGAGAAATGAACACAATTATGCGGCAGTTTCAACATTCTTTGGTATTGCCCTTCTTTCACATTGGAATGAAAGCTGACCTTTTGCAGTCCTGTGGCCACTGCTGAGCTTTCAAAATTAGTTGACATATTGAGCCAAGAATTTTAACAGAATTTAAACAGCTATTAGAATTTTAAGTCTTCTAGGATTTTAAACAACTCAGCTGAAATTCCACCACCTCCACTTGCTGTGTTTGTAGTGATGCTTCCTAAGGTCCATTGACTTCACACACCAGGATTTGTTACTTTAGTTGATTGACTACACCATCATGGCTATCTTGGTCAAAATATCTTTTATTTGTACAGTTATTTTGTGTATTCTTGCCTCCTCTTCTCAATCTCTTCTACTTCTGTTAGGTCCATACCATTTCTGTTCTGTATCATATCCATTCTNTCACCTCCACTTGCTGTGTTTGTAGTGATGCTTCCTAAGGTCCATTGACTTCACACACCAGGATTTGTTACTTTAGTTGATTGACTACACCATCGTGGCTATCTTGGTCAAAATATCTTTTATTTGTACAGTTATTTTGTGTATTCTTGCCTCCTCTTCTCAATCTCTTCTACTTCTGTTAGGTCCATACCATTTCTGTTCTGTATCATATCCATTCTTTTATGAAATGTTCCCTTGGGATCTCCAACTTTCTTGAAAACATCTCTAGTTTTTCTTATTCTATTGTTTTCCTCTATCTCTTTGAATTACTCATTTAAGAAGGTCTTCTTATATCTCCTTGCTCATCTCTGGAACTCTGTATTTAGCTGGGCATAGCTTTTCCTTTCTTCTTTGCATTTTGCTTCTTTTCTCAACCAATTATAAAGCCTGCTCAGACAACTACTTTGCCTTCTCGCATTTTTTCTTGGAAAAGACTTTGATCACTGCCTCATGTACAATTATGAACCTTTGTCCATATTTCTTCAGGCACTCTGCCTACCAGATCAGTCCCTTCAATCTGTTTGTCACCTCCCCTGTATAACGGGATATGATTTAGGTCATGAGGGATATCAGTCATAAGGGATAATTTAGGTAGTACCTGAATGGCCTAGCAGTTTTCCCTACTTTCTTCAATCTTGGCCTGAATTTTGCAAAAAGGGGCTTGTTTAACTAAATAAGCTTTTCTCATTAAATGTTTCTCAGTATTTTCTTTTGTTTAACTCAGTAATTTCTTGTTTGTATAATGGAAATTTAGTGATTGAAAAATTTTTAAATACGGTGGCAAATGTCAAAATTAATATACATGCATATTTAATCCTCTTAGTTCTCAAGATCATGATCCACTATGAACACTNATATTGGCTGAATATCTATCTACAAGGGGCTTGTACTTTCCTTTGATTCCTCCACCTTTCCCGCTCAGCCCTGAGTACATCGGGTACATTTCAGAAGTGCACTGATAAATGCTTACGTGTTTTCATTCAGGGTCATCGGTCTTCCCTTGTGGCTCAGCTGGTAAAGAATCCGCCTGCAATGCGGGAGAACTGGGTTCTATTCTATCCCTAGGTTGGGGAGATCCCACGGAGAAGGGAAAGGCTACCTACTCCAGTATTCTGGCCTGGAGAATTCCATGGACTAGTCCATGGGGTCGCCAAGAGTCAGACATGACTTGGTGACTTTCCCTTCACTTCATCGGTCATTACATGATGCTATTGTGGTGCGGTGGGGTGGGTCACTGAACTGTATCTTGTTCTCTCAGTACACATCCTGGAATAGTCTGTCACTCAGCTTCCCTTCTGTCTATCTCTGATGCTTCCTTTCCATTCCTAACCATTCAAATGCTAAGTTCATCAACTGTTTTCTCTTAGGCAACAGAGATAGACAGAAGGGAAGCTGAGTG
>SJYV01017551.1:4945-16750 GCA_006410875.1 Neotragus pygmaeus | reverse complement strand
TTTCCAGATTACACCACAGTCTCAACAGGTAAAAGTAACGATGTCAACTGATTTCACCTTGCTGGACAAAGACAAGTAAGATGCGCAATTTCCATATGTGAAAATATTTAATTCCTCCAAAAAACTCTTCACACTCTGAATCTTGTAGCTAAAGAGGTAAGTTTTCTTGTTTGAAAACGCTTTTGGAGTCAAACATCTAGAAATGCTGGATAAAACATACCACCTTTAAAGAAACGATACAGCTGACCTTTCCAGAAAAAGGACTGGAAAAAGCAGTAGGGGCCCTGGAGGGCTGTCAGTTTTGGGTCATAAGACATGTGGGGCAGAGTTCTAGAGTGTAGCCCTGTGAAGCACGGAGTACAGAGGCCAACCTGAACTTTCTTCAAGGCTTGGCCTGAAGTGAAGGACACGCTGGGAAATCCTCTCACCAGCTCAGGGGGACAAGGAGCCTTCTCTGACTGTCTGGCCTCTCAGAAAAATAAACAAACAAAAAACCATTCCCCTTTGAAGATTTATTATGGGCTGGCTCCACAAGAGTTTGATATTCAAAACAAAAAACACCTGTACGGTGAAACTCCAAGTCAAGAAATTTAAAACAGTAAAAATGGCCCTAGACAGTGATGTCACCAGGATGCCTGGAAGAAGTAAAGCAGATCACTCTGGAATCACACCGGCTCCCAGGCGGTGCTAGTGGTCAAGAACCCGCCTGCCAATGCAGGAGACGTAAGAGACTCAGGTTCAATCCCCGGGTTGGGAAAATACCCTGGATCAGGGCATGGCAACCCACTCCAGTACTCTTGTCTGGAGAATCCCGTGGACAGAGGAGCCTGGAGGGCTATAGTCCATAGGGTCACCAAGGGTTTGGACACAACTGAAGGGACTTAGCACACTGGAAGGACACATCCTCCAATCAGGATACTCAGGAGTCCCAGACTTACAGCTTCTCTGAAGATGAGCTCACAATGTAAAACAACAAAACACTCCAGGAAACAATCCACCATGAGTGAGTCAGCAGTCCAAAGATATTACACCCTTAAGAATCTGATTTTAAAAAGAACCTGATAAGGGACTTCCTTGGTGGTCCATTGGAAGACTTTGCCTTCCAATGTAGGGAACACGGGTTTGATCTGACTGGGGGGCTGAGACTGGGAGGCTAACACACCTCATGGTCAAAAAAAAAAAAATTAAGAATAAGAATCTGATGAAGTATACTCAACATGATTAATACCATAAAAAAGGAATTGAATCCATAGGCAAAGAATAAAATGATATGAAAGAATAGATCAATTTCTAGAATGTCGTTAGAAATAGCAGCTGCAGTCATTAGAAACAGTCAATGGATAAATTAAAGAGCAGAATAAACAAAACTAAGCAGAAAATTAGTGGACTGGAATAGAGACTGGAGAAAATTACCATGAGGCAAAATAGAGAACTGAAGAGAGAGAAAATATGAGAGCTTAAGAAAAATGCAGAATTGAAAGAAAGGGTCCAACACAGGTCTCATATGTATTTTGGAATAAAAAGAGAGAGTGAGAGATAATGCGGTAGAGAAGGTCAATGTTAAACTGTAACAACAATCAATAAGAAAGGAAAAACTCCCTACGAAGAAACTAGGTTCCTTTGGGGTTAACCAAAGGTCACCATCTTCAGCGTTGGGACAGAAGCACAGAAACAGCGCACTGTCTAAAGCAGAATTCAATATGCAATGGTTACCCTAAACACCAAGATGGACTTCTGCTTCCAAAAAGAGGGAGCAGAAAGAAGCACCTTTCCGCATTCCTCCTGCTCAGTACAACCTAGGATCCTAGGCATCACACATAAAAGAAACACAAGGAGACTTGGTAAAGTGTAGCGAAGGTGAGAAACGGGCCAGGGACCTAGGGGCCTGGGGAACGACACGGATTTTTCCGTGGGTTTTCTCCTTTTCCCTCCCTTCTCCCAGACAGGGGGCTGAACAAGCTAACAGCAAGGGAGGCAGGTAGAAGCCACAGCAAAAGCCCGGTCTCTCTACTCACAGGACCAGGAAGGGCAGCCTGGCAAGACAGGAAACTTACACAACACCGCTCCATTCCAGACAAACTACAGGAGAAACCCACCCCAGGCTTCACCCCACTCAGGCCAGCAGAGGATGGATGGGAACCCGGGCCGCCACCCTTTTGAGGCTGTAATGAGGTTCCCCCAACACCAGTAGGGTGCTGTCGCAGAGACCAGGGACAGGGCTGGGGCCCTCATTCCTGCGAGCCAGTTCTGAGCTGTCCTTGCCCCCACTGCATGGGCACGGCGGCGATATGGAGCAGAGGGCACAGGTCACAAGCGCTCTCATCCCCACTCAGCAGCACAAGCAGCAGCCCCTCCACCCGGATGTCCAGACGCTCAGACCGCAACCTGGACTTCCACCTCTACCTGGCAGTAACAAGGCAGCACCTAGGAGCAGAAATGAGTTAAACAAGATTTAAATCAAGATCTAAGGCCTCATAACATAATACAAACATGCCCATGTTTCGAGTAAAAATCCCTCATCATACCAAGAACTAGGAAGGCTTCAAACAAAGGAAGAATATCAACAGATTCCAATGCCAAGATGATAGAAACAGGTGAAAACTCTGACAAAGATTTTAAAGCAGCCATCATGAATGCTTCAACAAGCAATAAGAACATGTTTGAAACAGATGAAAAGCAGAAATCTTTACCAAAAAGAAAGCATCATCAAAGAAAAAGAAAACACATATAAGAACCCAACAGAGGTTTTCGAATTAAAACGTATAATAACTGCAGTACGGGGCTCCGTGGATGGGCTCAAAACAAAATGGGGGAGAGGAAACCGT
The DNA here is from genome assembly GCA_006410875.1 of Neotragus pygmaeus. Classification (NCBI taxonomy): domain Eukaryota; kingdom Metazoa; phylum Chordata; class Mammalia; order Artiodactyla; family Bovidae; genus Neotragus; species Neotragus pygmaeus. The sequence continues at coordinate 13,925 of SJYV01017551.1, read as the reverse complement.
GAACTGAGCACCAAACTGATAGAAAATATCCAATCTGAACAACAAAGAGAAGATAGACTGAAAATGTATTGATACAGGCCTCATGGACTTTTCATAGTACCAAAAAAAAGAAAAGAAATCTAACTTTCATGTCACTGGAGTCTCAGAAGGAGAGAAAACAGGATAGGGGTGAAAAAGTACTCAAAAGAAATAACAGCTGAAAACTTTCTAAATTTAGCAAGACAGTAATTCAAAAAGCTAGATTATTCCAAAGTGAAAGTGAAAGACACTCAGTTGTATCTGACTCTTTGTGACCTGTATAGTCCATGGAATTCTCCAGGCCAGAAAGCTGGAGTGGGCGAGCCTTTCCCTTCTCTGAGGATCTTCCCAACCAAGGGATTGAACCCAGGTCTCCCACATTGCAGGCGAATTCTTTACCTACTGAGCTATCAGGGAAGCCAGATTCTTCCTAACAAGAATCCAAATACATTCATGTCAAGGCACATCATATTTAAAACTTCTTAAAACAAATAAACAAAAAAACCTTGAACGCAGCCAGAGAAAAATGATATCTTACCTAAAGGGAAAAAACAATACCAGCAACAGCACATTTCTCATCAGAAACCATTGAGGCCTGAAGGGGCACACTATTTTTCAAGGGCTGAAAGTAAAGAGCTCTCCATTCAGAATCTTATACCCTAAAAATATCCTTCTAGAGTGAAGGACTGAGACATTCTTAGAGGAAAAAAGGAGCTAACTGAATTTGTCACCACAGATCTACCCTAAAAGAATGGCTAAGGGAAATCCTACAAACTGAAAGGAAAGGAATTCCCTGGCAGTCCAGTGGTTAGAACTCAGTGCTTTCACCGCTGAGCCCAGGGTTCAATTCCTGGTGGGGGAACTATGATTTCAAAAGCCATGCCAAAAATAATAATAATAATAAAGCCTGAAAGGAAATGATAAAAGGAATTATAATCATGGAACATTATACAAAGGAAAGTGAAGTGAAATTATACAAAGGAAGAACATGGTAAATAAAAACATCAGTAAACATATTTTCCTGTTTAAGCAAAAATGGTTAACACTATTTGATTTAAGTCTAAACAAGAGGAAATATTTAAGACCATTATAAGTGAGGGAGGGTAAAGGAATGCACAAGTCCAACTCAGACATACTGTGGTTCAGTCCCAGTTCACTGCAACAAAGCAAAACTCACACCAGAATGAGTGACACAAATATTTTGGTTTCCCAGTACGTATAAAGTTATGTTTACACTGCCTTTCAGTCTAGGCGGCGTGCAACAGCATTATGTCTAAAAAATGCATGCACTTTAATTAAAAGTGTTTTATTGGTAAAAAACCTTAACCATCAACTGAACTTTCAGCAAGTCATAGGGTCGTAATCTTTTGCCATAGTAACATCAGAGATCACTGGTCACTGTAGCAAGTATAGTAATAATGTAAAACTCTAAAATATTTTGAGAATTACCAAAACATGTCCCAGAAACAAGAAATATGCAAATGTTATTGGAAAAATGATGCCAATAGACTTGCTCAATGGAGCATTGCCACAAGCCTTCAATTTGTAAAAAAAGAAAAAAAAAGTCTCTGTGAAGCACAACAAAACAAGGTATGCCCATAAGAGGAGGTGAGGGTTTTACACTTCGCTTGAACTAGTAAAACAACGACACAAGCAGACTACAGTTTGTACCTATGATGTAACACCTGGCGCAACCACTAAAAAAGCTATGCAAAGAGACATACTCAAAAACACCATAGTAATTCAAAAAGAATTCTCAAAAATGTTCACGGAAACCCATTAAGACTAGGAAAAGAAAAGGGAAAAATGAAAACTAGAGCAGAAATCAAAAATATAGAACAGCAAAATAAATTCCAATAGACTGATAATTAGATTAAATATAAACGACATAAACATACCAGTTAAAAGACAAAGATGGACAGAAAAGATGAAAAAAAGCCCAACTACAAGCTGCCTACAAAAAACTCACTTAAATTTTGATGTTCAGGCAGATTGAAAGTAAAAGGATGAAAAAAGATCTATCATGCAAATATTAATCAAAGTAAATCATTATCATTATCAGATACAACAGTCTTCAGGGCAAAGAAAACGACCAAAGACAGAAATGGTCACTGTAACAATAAAAGGGAAAATCCACCAATAAGACATAGGAAGCTTCAACGTGTACACCATAAAACAGAGCTACAAAACACATCAAACTAACACCTGACAAAAATAAAAAGAGAAATGGACAAGCCCAAAATTATGGCAGAGACATCAACACCTTTCTCTCAATATTGACAGAAAAACTAGATGGAAAATAGCAAAGACAGAGAATAATTCAGCACAGAAAACCACTAGGATGGAGCAGGACACGTTCTTCTCAAAGGCCCATGTATCAAGATAGACCACACCTTGGGCCATAAAACAAATCTCAGCAAATTTAAAAGAACTAAAATCATGTAGAATGTGTTCTCCAAACAGAAGGAATCAAAACAGAAATTCCTAATATATATACAATAAGAAAATCTCCATTCATTGGAAGGATTGATGCTGAAGCTGAAGCTCCAATACTTTGGATACCTGATTCGAAGAGCCAACTCATGAGAAAAGACTCTGATGCTGGGAAAGATTGAAGGCAAGAGGAGAAGGGGATGACAGAGGAGGAGATGGTTGGATGGGATCATTGACTTAAAGGACATGAGTTTGAGCAAGCTACGGGAGATGGTAAATGACAGGAAAGCCTAGCGTGCTGCAGTCCACGGGGTCACAAAGAGTTGGACATGACTGAGTGACTGAACAACAAAGAAAATCTCCAAATACTTGGATACTAACCAATCTACGTCTACATAAACCATGATTAAAAGAGGAAGTCTCCTGGGAAATTGAAAAATGCACTGAACCAAAAGGAAATGAAACTAAAACTCATCAGAGTTGTGGATTACAACTAAAGCAGTGCTGAAAGGAAAATTCAGAACACGGAACGCATATATTAGAAAAGAGGAAAAGTCTCAATCAATTATCTAAGCACCCATCCTGAAGAACCTGGAAAGAGAAGAGCAAAACAAATGTAAAGCAAACAGAGGAAGGAAATAAAGAGCAGACATCAGGGAAATGAAAGACAAAGAAAATCCATAAAATACAGCTGGTTCCTTAAAAAGGTCAATAAAATTGACAAACATCTAGCATAACCGATGAGTTCAACTTCTGGAAGTTGATCAAGGAAAAAGCAGGGTCCTTGAGATGGTCACAGCACACACCACCTTTGTTTTGGTAGCGCTTTGACAGGGTGCGTGGGAGGGAAACCCCACACCACAGGAGGCCTTCCTACTGTCTCCAAAGGGGGAGCAGCGCCTAGAGACTCCCAGACACCCAGCCTCACACCCCAGGGGACGTGCTGTCCACGTCAGGTCGCTCAGCCGCCGGGCTGGCAGCACCTGCTCCTCCGTCACAGCCCCTGTGTTTAAGCAAAGATGAGTAGATGAGTGCGTGGCTTCACAGGGTATTCAAAGCAGGCAGCCTCTGAATGGCTAAAAACATGCATATTGGGGCTAAATTTAAAGTAACTGAGTGTGTAAGTAAAAGGTTGTTGCTGAGCCATGAAAGACACTGGGATTCTTGGCCTCTAGAGGAGAGGAATCAATCCCGGGCCAGTGACAGCCTCGATCACTCAGCATTTAGATAGAGAAAACTTCTGACACAGACATCAGAAGGGGGCAGAAAGAGTGCCCCCCTGCTAGCCTTTAGCAGTACCTTATATACCTATCAGCAAGCTGTTAATTAGAGAGAGGAGACGTTTGAATATTCAGAGTGGCACCAGGCCCCTCACCCTCAACAGGCGTTTTGAGATAACACCGGCACCAGGTGAGTCATCCTGGGCCATAAAACGGTTGACATGAATCTTGAAGAAAGGCAGGTTTCCAGGTAAATATACAGTTTCATTAACATAGATTAGGAGAACAGTGTATGAGTAAAACATTCTAGTTTGTTGAGCCCTTATTGGTTCTGAGTCTTCAGCGGAAACTTAAAGTTCTTAAGCGGAACCTGAAGACAGAATCTAGGGTAAATACACCAGGTGTCATCATGGCAACACAGAATTTTAAAAGAAACCTTTCAATTTTGTATAGAGGAGGAAAAAAATCTGACACTTGTAGTTTGTTTCCTCCTGCCACTTAAAAGAGAAATTTTAAAAATGTCTAACACTTGCAGCCCATTTCCTGTGTTTGGAGACCCCTGGCCTTCCTACCTGTTACTCTTTCATTAAGAACAGAGTTTGGTGCCGGCAGGCTTCGAACTAACGTCTCGGCTGGTTGTGAAGAAGAAAACCCCAGAGGGACCAATATGCAGGGCTATTTTAAGTCATTTATGCAACAAAGACTGACAACAACAGCAACAACAGAGAGAGGGCACAAACGGGCAACTTCAGGACGCAGCACTAGCCCCAGCAGGGCAACAGAGGAGTCGCAGTGCACACTTTAATTCGTCAACAACAGTAATGCATGAAATAGACCAATTCTTTGAAAAAAAAGTACTACAACTCACCAACGTAAAACAAATAAATAGTAACTGAATTTGTAATTTTAAAACAAAAGAATGTTCAGTCCAGGATGGTTTTACTAGAGAATCCTATAAACATTCAACAAAGAATCAACACCAACTCACACATAAATGGTTGCAATATTTTCTTAGAAATAAGAAATAAAAGCAAACATAAATGGGACCTAATCAGCTAAAAAGCTTTGGTACAGTAAAAGAAACCATTAACAGAATGAAAAAACAACCTAGCGACTGCAAATATTTGCAAATAATGAGAAAATATTTGCAAATAATAAGGCCAACAAAGGATTGACTTTCAGACTATACAAAGAGCTCCTCCAACTCAATATAAAGAAAATGAACAATCCAACTGAAAAACGGGCAGAAGACCTAAATAAACATTTCTCCGAAGAAGAGTAACAGATGGCCAACAGGCACAGGCAAAGACGCTCATCATCACTGATCATCAGGAAAACGCAAATCAGAACTACAATGAAGCACCACCTCAATCTGGTCAGAATGGCCCCCATCAAAAAATCCACAGAGAACAAACGCTGGAGAGGGCTGAGGAAACCCTCCCACACTGCTGGTGGGAACGTAAACTGGTGCAGCCACTACGGAGGAGAGTTCCGTAAAAACTAAAAGTAAGTTGCCATATGATCCGGCCAGACCACTCCTGAGTGTATATCCAGAAAGACAAAAAAGCTCCAATTTGAAAAGATACACTCCACTATTCATGGAAGCATTAAGTACAATAGCCACGACATGGAAGCAACCCAAGTGTCCATCAACAGGCAGCTGGATTAAGAAGATGTGGTGTAGGGGCCTCCTTGGTGGTCCAGTGGTTAGGGCTTTGTGCTCCCAATGCAAGGTTGTGGGTTCCATCCGTGGTTTGGAAACTAAGATCCCACATGCCTCGTGATATAGCTAAAAAATAAAATAAAGGTCCACAGAAGTGGTGCATCATTGACCCAAGATGACCAAAAAAAAAAAAAAAAGATGTGGTATATATGTACAGGAGAATATTCCTCAGTCATAAAAAGAATAAGATATTGCCCTTAGCAGCAACATAGAGAATATTACACTTAGTGAAGCTAAAGACAGATATTATGTGATATCACTTGTATGTGGAACCTAAAAAAATAATACAAATGAATCTATATACAAAACAGAAGTAGACTCACAAACATAAAAAACAAACTTCTAAGTACCAAAGGGGAAAGGAGGGGGAAAGGGATAAATTAAGAGTATGGGATTAACAGATACAAACTTGTGTACAAAAAATACATTAGCAACAACGATTTACCATACAGCACAGGGAATTATATTCAATATCTTATAATAGTCCAGAAGGGAAAATAATCTGCAAAAAGTATGTAAATGAATCACTTTGCTAGATGCCTGAAACTAACACAACATTGTAAATGAACTATAATTCAATAATTAATTAATTAAAAAATCAAACCCAGTTAGAAAATGGGCATACACCATGAACAGGCATTTCACTTAAAAGAATATACAAATGACAAATAAGAATGTGAAGATATGTTCAAGATCATTAACCAATAATTAGGGAAATGTAAATAAAGCCATCATGACGTGTCCCTACACATTTATCAGGAAAGGCTAAAATAAAAAGTAATGACAGCAACAAAAGCTGACCAGGATGCACAGAAACTAGATCACGCATACATCGCTGGAAGAAATATAAAGTGGAACAGTGAATCTAGGAAACAGCTTGACAGTTTCTCAAAAAAACTAAACACGCAACCACCAAATGACTCAGCAACTGAACTTCCAGGCATTTACCCAGAAAAATGAAGACTTACGTTCACACAAAACCCTGTACATGAATGTCTATAGTAGCTTTATGTGTAACAGCCAAAAACTGAAAAGAGCCCAGATGTTCTTCAACAGGTGACTGGTTAAACAAATTATACATGCAGATCAAGAAACACTACTCAGCAATAAAAAGGAGTGAACCATTGATACTGCAATAAGCGGATGGATCTCCAGAGAATTATGCAGCATGAAAATGCCAATCCCCAAAGATTCTACACTGCATGATTCTATTTACAGAACAGTCTTGAAACAGATGAAAAGATTAGTAGTTGCCAGGGGACAGGGAGAAAGAGTATTCGGTGCACAGGAGAGATACTTCTGCTGATAGAAGTGATCTGTATCAGCAGTTATAGCAACAACAACATTCTGGTTACCTTAGACAGTTTTGCCGGAAGGTATGGGGAAATTTTCTATTTTTCTTAAACCTGGCTATGAATCTATAAAGATCTCAAAAGGACAATGACTCTGTAAGTTTACTCTGCACATCCCAAACTGAAAGGATTACTGAAGGATGGGCTTCACAGAAGTCCTACCTAGAGGGAGGGGAGCAGGTGAGATGCGAGGTATGTGCCCTGTTGTTTCCAGTCTGGAGATATGTGTGTTTGGGTGATGCAAACACAACCAAGGACCACAATGGGCAACCACTCATTCCCTGTAGGTGACAAAAATCCAACTTAGGAAGAGTTTCTACTAAGTTCCTCCTGTGGACAACGGGATGTGAATTTCACAGCCTCTCTCAGAGATGAGTGCCTTCCTGTACAAACAGTCTCCCCTTGGAGCATGAGGTTGGATGGCTTATCACAGCAGCAAATCTCTTAACACACCAGGCACATAGCCATGGATTTAGTAGAAAATGTGCTGGTTTTACTGATTAATTTGTTTTTACGATCTGTGGGATTTTTTTCTCTTTCTTTGCTTAAAGTTGGATGACATACACATTGCATGCCACGTGTGTTTTACATGTCAAGTGCACAGTGCCTAACAGCTACAAAAAGGCTTACCAGGAGCAGAAAACTAGCCATGTTGCAGAGTAATTAATGGAGGGTTGTAAGATACATTGTTAGGTTGTATATGACAACTAAGTGTGAACTAAATAGTTTTGTCCACTTGAGTGGGATTGATGTTGTTTTATTACAGTGGATGTTACTTTGCTCAAAATTACAAAGAAATTTTCTGCATACAACTTAAGATCATTACATTCACCTGATAAGGGTTTCCTCAGAATGAGTTAAGCTGTAGGCTGGGGGAAAGACCATATTCTAAAACAGAAGATCTAAAATAGATATATGCTAGTAATGCACTTTTTTTGGGGGGGTGGCACGTATTGCATGGCATGCAGGATATATTAGTTCCCTGCAGTTGAAGCTCAGAGTTTTAACCACTGAACTGCCAGGGAAGTCCCTGTATTTTTAATTTTGCATGATAAATGAATGAAATAACAGGAAAGGTATCGAGTAATTAGAAATCAGTCTTGGGCAAAAGTCAGTCATTGAGGAACACAGATGAATTCACATCAGAAAAAAAATGGCTTCCACTGAAACAGCTAACACAAAGCTAGGGGATTAACTCCAGGGTGAAATCTCATTTGGAATGTACTGACTCGTTTTTACACTCATTTCAAGCAACCTCCAATTTCCTGGAGCATGGGAGGTTGGCAGCACATGCTACAGTAGGGCTGTGGTCACAGGGACAATACAGGGAACTGGGCACTGGGCCAAGAAGGGGCGCTAAGAGCCCCGCACGTCCAACAGCTGGCCCCCAGCCTTCAGAGAAGCCCCGCACATCCAACAGCTGGCCCCCAGCCTTCAGAGAAGCCCCGCACATCCAACAGCTGGCCCCCAGCCTTCAGAGAAGCCCCGCACATCCAACAGCTGGCCCCCAGCCTTCAGAGAAGCCCCGCACATCCAACAGCTGGCCCCCAGCCTTCAGAGAAGCCCCGCACATCCAACAGCTGGCCCCCAGCCTTCAGAGAAGCCCCGCACATCCAACAGCTGGCCCCCAGCCTTCAGAGAAGCCCCGCACATCCAACAGCTGGCCCCCAGCCTTCAGAGAAGCCCCGCACATCCAACAGCTGGCCCCCAGCCTTCAGAGAAGCCCCGCACATCCAACAGCTGGCCCCCAGCCTTCAGAGAAGCCCCGCACATCCAACAGCTGGCCCCCAGCCTTCAGAGAAGCCCCGCACATCCAACAGCTGGCCCCCAGCCTTCAGAGAAGCCCCGCACATCCAACAGCTGGCCCCCAGCCTTCAGAGAAGCCCCGCACATCCAACAGCTGGCCCCCAGCCTTCAGAGAAGCCCCGCACATCCAACAGCTGGCCCCCAGCCTTCAGAGAAGCCCCGCACATCCAACAGCTGGCCCCCAGCCTTCAGAGAAGCCCCGCACATCCAACAGCTGGCCCCCAGCCTTCAGAGAAGCCCCGCACATCCAACAGCTGGCCCCCAGCCTTCAGAGAAGCCCCGCACATCCAACAGCTGGCCCCCAGCCTTCAGAGAAGCCCCGCACATCCAACAGCTGGCCCCCAGCCTTCAGAGAAGCCCCGCACATCCAACAGCTGGCCCCCAGCCTTCAGAGAAGCCCCGCACATCCAACAGCTGGCCCCCAGCCT
>SJYV01017545.1:0-12681 GCA_006410875.1 Neotragus pygmaeus | reverse complement strand
CTACCTGGGCCACTAAAAAGATGATAGGAATGCAGGACACTGCCTGGTAATTCTAATGTCAAGAATCCACCACTATAACTGTGATCCAGAATCATGAAGCTGGTGCAGTCACTCCAATTGTTCTTCGTAGCCACAAAGCAAGTGACAACCCTGATCCTGTGTTGCAGGAAAGTCCAACACGTGTCTGGATGAGACTTCTGGAACTGATGCTGTGATCCTGCCTGAGAATGAAGCCAACCAGTGGCAGAGGTCAGAGCCAAGAGAATCACATAGGAAAAAACCTAGAACCCTAAAGAACTACTACACAAGGAACCCTACCCGTCCCTTGCATTCTTGTTCACCTGGGCAACTTGAGCAGAATTTTCTGCTTATGTGTGCTTAGTCACCCAGTCGTGTCTGACTCTTTGCAACCCTATGGACTGCAGCCCACCAGGCTCCACTCTCCATAGGATTTCCCAGGCAAGAATACTGGAATAGGTTGCCATGCCCTCATCCAAGAGACCTTCCTGACCCATGGATCTGTTATTCACAGACAAAGACATCTTTGATTCCAGCACCACATTCCCCAGGACATTGTACTTTTGATTCTCAGCCAAAGTTTTCTCTAGCTTAAAGTTTTCTCTGCAAATAATAATCTCTATATTTTAATAGTATAAAAATTATATGTATGGAATACCATTTGATAGCTGCCTTTATTCTTCAAGATTATTCAATTCAGTTATTGAATTCAACTGAATGAAAAATTTCGTATTATTCTCCAAGATTAAACTGAACTGTTGGTCTGGAAGGTCCTCTGGAGAAGATGGTTACCCACTCCAGTATACTTGTCAGGAGAATCCCATGGACAGAGAAGCCTAGTGGGCTACAGTCCATGGGGTCACAAACAATAGGACACGACTCAGTGACTTTCACTTTCTTTCACTTTTCTAGGCCTTATCCCTGGATAAAATATTTACATCATGATGGTAAGACACCAGAAGTCATGATCTGGCCCTGAACAGATTCTTACTTCATGCCCTCAGCTTAATTTAAGGCATACTATAACATCTTAAAACAAACCACTGCTTTAATTTTAAGGATCTTATTGAGAACAAAATTTCTGCATCTCCCATAAGCTTCAGGTAAGAATATGCTTCAGACCTAATAACCAGGAACATTTGTCCTTTCTGAATAACATATGTTTTATTTTTCAAAGATAGTGAGAATATTTTATACAACCTCTTTTTTCTCCATCCTGGTCTCCAACCTCATACCAATTTTTCCTAATTGTTACCACCCTGCTTGTTTTAGGCTTCCCTTTATTCTGCTCCCCTATTATACACACTTCATTGTATAGGATTCGAGTGGAAAACTACATATCCTTGGAGAACTGAAGTGTAGCGGTAGGGTGGAGGTAAGAAAGTCAGGAGGGCTGCAAGAAGGGGGAGAAGTTTAGCAGAGAGAGTAGGGGAAGGAAAAAAGGATGGAAGAAAGGGGAAGGGAAGAGAGAGAGTACAAAAAAGGAGGAAAGGGAAGGAGAAAAGCAAAAATAAAGAAAGCGAGATAGAGTCTCACTGGAGAAGAGTACCTCCCAGTTTGCATGCCGTCTACACTGGTGCCTCCTCCTCCAATCCTGCTCATTTAGAAGATGGTGAAATTCAATGATCAGGGAGACAGCAATTAAGAAACTTTCATGGAGGCAACCTAAATGTCCACTGAGAGATGAATGGATGAAGAAGATTTGGTACAATGGAATGCTATTTGGCCATAAAAAGGAATGATACTGGGTCATCTGTAGTGACGTGGATGAACCGAGAGACTGTCACACAGACTAAAGTAAGTCAGAGAAAGAAAAACAAATATTATATATTAAAACACATATATGTGGAATCAAGAAAAATGGTACAGATGAATCTATTTGCAGAGCAGGAATAGAGATGCAGACAGAGAGAATGGATGAGTGGGCACGGAGGGAGGGGAGGGGGTTGGGACAGATTGGGAGACTGAGATGGAAGTGCGTGCTCTGCCATGTGTGAAATAGATAACTAGTGGGAAGTTGCTGTACAGCATGGGGAGCTCAGCTCTGTTCTCTGTGATGACCTAGATGACTGTGATGGTGGAGGGGTAGGAACAAGGGGTAGGTCCAACAGGGACGGAATATATTGATACATACTGCTGATTCACTTCATTGTTCAGCAGAAACTAACACGACATCATAAAACAACTATACCTCGATTTTTTAAAAAAGAAACTTTTCATAATCAAGCATTAGTAATAACTGTTAGAGAGAGGACATAAAACTCCCTCCTATTTTCTAATTGAGTTGTCTTTCACATGTACCATACCAGGTGATAAGAAAACACACAAAAGGACAAGGTCTACCCAAGGCCTCTCATCCATGATGACTGGTGTCGAGGGAATAGAGGAGGCTCTACATGCTAGCCAATTAGCATAGTAGACCATTAGCCTGAGTCTGGTTATCAGGGGAAAGAAGTGATGACTCGGCGCTCAGAGAATCTGGCTGCCAGGATACAACACGGGACAGAAAATAAGCAAACAGGCTGGAAGGCCTTGGAGGAGGAACCTGAAAACCTGAGAGGAGAGGACAGGCAAAAGAAAGCACCTAGACGATTTATTTCCTACAACACGTTAGTGGCCTGACTCAGCTGAACTAAGAGGGCTTCTTAGTAGGAGAGATGAGTAAGATTTAACTTTTTAAAAAGTAATTATTTTAATTTAATTGGAGGCTAACTACTTCACAGTATTGTGGTGGTTTCTGCCATACATTGACATGAGTCAGCCACGGCTGTGCATGTGTTCCCCATCCTGAACCCCCTTCCTACCTCCCTCCCCATCCCATCCCTCAGGGTCATCCCAGGGCACCAGCCCTGAGCACTCTGTCTCATGCCTTGAACCTGGACTGGTGATCTATTTCACATGTGATAATATACATGTTTCAATGCTATTCTCTCAAATCATCCCACCCTCACCCTCTCCAACAGAGTCCAAAAGTCTGTTCTTTACATCTGTGTCTCTTTCACTGTCTCACATGTAGGATCATTGTTACCATCTTTCTAAATAGGAAATGGGAACCCACTCCAGTGTTCTTGCCTGGAGAATCCCAGGGACGGAGGAGCCTGGTGGGCTGCCGTCTATGGGGTCACACTGAGTCGGACACGACTGAAGTGACTTAGTAGTAGTATACTATACTGGTGTTTTTCTTTCTGGCTTACTTCACTCTGTATAATCGGCTCCAGTTTCATCCACCTCATTAGAACGGATTCAAATGCATTCTTTTTAATGGCTGAGTAATATTCCATTGTGTATATGTACCACTGCTTTCTTATCCATTTGTCTGCTGATGGACATCTAGGTTGCTTCCATGTCCTGGCTGTTATAAACGGTGCTGCGATGAACATTGGAGTACACATGTCTCTTTCAATTCTGGTTTCCTTGGTGTGTGTGCCATGCTAATCTTCTCTGTATCATTCCAATTTTAATCAGCTGAATTTCCTGGCCAAACTGATAAACACCAATCCCAACTTGAGGATTATTTTTTACTGTTAGCCATATTCAGTAAAGGAGATCCATTACCCTTTAGAAAATTCTACAAGATACACAGACATCATTTACTATATCATACAGCACTGTGTTCAGTATCATGGTGAATCAAAAGAAAACCAGTCTTTGTTTTACCTGGAGTTTAAAAGTCTAGCTGACTCCTGAAGGTGAATGTGAGGGATAAATGAATCCTCTAAAGTTTCATCAAAACTCCTCCTTTATTCACAATCAGGAATTGTCTTTAGAAAGTGAAGGCATGGTGACAGCTCACTTCTTAACTGAAACTGCAATTCAGGGCCACAATCCTCCACTTCAAGTACTACAGATGTTGCAATAAGACACCCTTACCTGCTCACCAAAGGTGAAGAACACGTGAAAATACAAATCCAAGTTTTCTATATTAGGACAAGAAGACAAGCTAATTACAGTTTGAACAATTCATTGTAATAATTTACAAAGTCCGTCTAGTCAAGGCTATGGTTTTTCCTGTGGTCATGTATGGATGTGAGAGTTGGACTGTGAAGAAGGCTGAGCACCGAAGAATTGATGCTTTTGAACTGTGATGTTGGAGAAGACTCTTGAAAGTCCCTTGGACTGCAAGGAGATCCAACCAGTCCATTCTGAAGGAGATCAACCCTGGGATTTCTTTGGAAGGAATGATGCTAAAGCTGAAACTCCAGTACTTTGGCCACCTCATGCGAAGAGTTGACTCATTGGAAAAGACTCTGATGGTGGGAGGGACTGGGGGCAGGAGGAGAAGGAGACGATTGAGGATGAGATGGCTGGATGGCATCACTGACTCCATGGACGTGAGTTTCAGTGAACTCCAGGAGATGGTGATGAACAGGGAGGCCTGGTGTTCTATGATTCATGGGGTCGCAAAGAGTCGGACACGACTGAGCGACTGAACTGAACTGATGTTCTGTGTATTCAAAATTAAATATGGGTGTGGAGACGGGGGGAGGTTACTTTCCTGGCGGTCCAGTGGTTAAGATTTTGCCTTCCAATGCACGGAATATGGGTTTGTTCTCCCACATACCTCATAGCCAAAAACCAGACTATAAAGCATAAGCAATAGTGTAACAAATTCAATAAAGACTTAAAAAAAAAAAAACATTAAAATAATCTGAGCTTCCATGGTAGCTCAGATGGTAAAAAATCGCCTGCAATGCAAGATCCCTGGGTCAGGAAGAACCCTTGGAGAAGTGAATGACTACCCACTCCTGTATTCTTGCCTGGAGAGCTTAATGAACAGAAGAGCCTGGTGGGTTACAGTCCATGGGGTCACAGATAACAAAATTAAATTAAATGGAGGGAAGATGAACATGGCAACTTAGGTAAGATGAATAATTTGGATAAGTTTTTAAACCATCCTGCAACCTATAAAAAGTGACAAATGGACAGGTCACTAGGCTGATGGCAGGTAAGCACTAAAGCATGGATGGAGAGCACAGGCCATATTGCTGATGCTGCTCTGTGTTGTCATTAGCAACATCCTTGTTATCTCCCCTTAAGTGAGACTGAAAACTACCAGAGGGACTGCCAGGGAGGCGTGAAACTACTTAAGCAAATGTCAACAATGAGAATTCTAGGTTTACCTTGTTTGTTTTCATCTCCACCAAAGTTACATGAATAAAGTACTCTCTATAAAATGTCATGGGCAAAGAAGTAAAAGTTTGAGCCACATTACAAAACAAAGCCAAAAAAATTAGTAGACAAGAGAAATGTCTGCAGTCCAAATGAAAATTACAGTTGCCAATAGTGCAAATCAATACAGAAAGCTATTGATAATAAACCCCAGATGACAATCGATAAAATCGTAAGAACTCTGAATGAATAGAAATTTTAAAGTTTGTTTAAAAAGAAAGAAAGGAAATGACTTCGTTGGGTAAATCAGATAACTATGTAGCTCATCTCAAAAAAAGAAATAAAATAAATTCTGACTCCTTAATCTTAATTTTAAATGGTGATATATATTCACTTTGGACTTGAGAGCAAAAGAAATGCTGATTCTAAAATAAACATTGCTGTCACATGTTGGTGATCCCATGGAAATATCATGGGTTAGAAGGAGAGATAGGAAACCCAGATTTAATGTCCTTTGGGAAAACTAATGAACCGGTAATTTACCTCCAGAAACTACAGAAACTGAAAACTCAACTCAAACTATAAAAAGAATACATCAGTGCTTTGTTCTCAAGTTTCTTTAGAAAGTAATTGCTTCTCTTGAAAGTAGTAACTGCAAATGCATGGGATTCTTAAGAAACAATGAAATTTATACCTATGAGTTTTATATTCCTTTACACTTTTGCTTTTGTAGTATTTTTACATCCTCTTCCAATCTGTGATTCTTGCTTTCCATATCACTTTTCAACTCAAGAATTTAAGTTGAAAAAGATTCCCCAAAAAATATATTAAATTTTTTTTACAAATTTCCATTAACTATCTTAGAGGGGGAGCCTGTATTTCATTGACTGTAGTTTATGCAAATAGGATCAGAGGAATTAACATATTGGAAGGAGCTGACATTTGTCCTGATATATTGAATCGTTAGCATGACAGAATCACTTAAGCTGGATTCACTAACATCAGGTTTCCTCTCATTATTGACCCCTACAGAGTAGGCTCTGACAAGTGGAACTGCTGCAAAGTTCATTAATAATGTGGAATAAATCAATTGTTCAGGAAATACTGAAAACAGATGACACTGAACTCATGCATTTTGCAAGTTCAGCACAAGTACAACCCCACCAAGGACACAGACTCTCTCTGCATGTCCTTTTCTGACCTACCCATGGAACCTGGTCTTCAGCCTCCCCTGTCCTCAAGCATCCCAGGGGGCTACAGCTCTTCAGCCCCCTGGGAACACAGCAGGTCAGTAGACCTTTGAAAAGAATAGCCTCAGGCCTGAAGAGAAAGGCCATGAAGGTGTCCATAAGATTTACAAACATAAGGTGAGTGACGACCATGATTTAGGATGCATGCTTGGGCTTTTTTCACATTTCTGGTTACTATTTCAAACAAGCTATTTCTATTCACTACGAACTCAATAGACATGAGTTAGAGCAAACTCCAGGAGGTAGTGAAGGACAGGGAAGCCTCACATGCTGCAGTTCATGGGGGCACAAAGAGTTGGATACAACTGAGTGACTGAATGACAACAACAAAAAAGAAACACAGTTTGTCCGGGTTAAAGAGTATTAGCAGGAATGGGGAAAGGCCATCATAGACCTGGTCTATGATGCCAGGTCAGCTACTTCTAGAATGTGAAGAATCCCTTACTATAGATGTTCCCTATGGCTATAGGCAACAGCATGCTTTCTAAGGACAATCTCTGTTCATATTACTAGTGTTACCTCAACATTCTTCAAATTGTATTCACTTAAATAACTTTCTCACCCAGAGGTTTTAGTTTAAATATGTCTGTACTCCCAAAACCTTTAGCAATGTGTCTTTCTATGTTATACCATAAATACAGGGAAGTCTGGCATGCTGCAGTTCATGGGGTCATAAAGAGTCAGATAATCAGCTACTGTTAGTCTATGCTACTGGGGCAGAAATAACATGGATAAAGGAAATAAACAGAGAACCTCAAAGTCATCTGATTTTAGCCAATAGATTCAACTTCTCACCCATCAAGTCTCAAACTGAAGCTCTTTTCCTTGATTGATTTTTTTTCCCTTAGCCTCAGAATTGCTTAATAGAAATGCTAATGAGCAGTGCAATAACCAAAAGAAAGGTGGAAAGAGAAAAGGAAGAGAATTAACAGAAGAGAATAATCTATGAGGTAGAAGACTGGCTATAATCTAATGAGATTGACTTACTCAGATTCGAAAACTAGTGACATATTCCTCTGTATGTTTCCTTTACTTTGTTTTTATCAGACTATCTATTTAAAAAATGAGCTCAAACATTTTAGACATTACACGCCAGAATTCTTGAGAGAAAAATGGATGTGAAAACATTCTCATTAAATTGTTTTTGGTTTTTCTTGCCACGTGGGGATGGCTTGGTTTTGGGGGGGTAGTAACATTTAGTGTTTATATTAAACCTAATTGCTTTCGTATTCAAGGGAAATCTAAGTAGGTTTTCAGTTAATTTTTTAATTGAATTATCTATAAAGATTTCATATACCTCAGAGCTTCTGTGAAATAACTGACAGAAGTCCCAGAGTACATGAAATCGAGGCTCCCTCTGTGAGTGTGGCCTTCACAGGTCCCTAGGTGGTTCCTTCTTCTGCTTTAGGTCTCTGTATAAATGTTGCCTCTTCAACATCCCAAACCATCCCAAACCAGCCTTCTTTATTATTCCTTAGGTTCACACACTTTTAGTTTCCTTTCTAGTCCTTTGTTGTTAAGTCACTCATTCCTGTCTCACTATTTGTGACCCCATGAACTGCAGCATGCCAGGCTTATCATATTATAATTGCTATGCTTGTTTTAACTAGTTTATTTCAAATTTTTTTAGCTCCCACCGAACTAGGATGTAAGCTCCATGAGCACAGTAACATTGTCCGTATTTTTCATCATAGTGACTCGTAGAAGGGTAATTTGTTGTTGTTACCATTGTTGTTCAGTCGCTAACTCGTGTCCAACTCTTTGTGACCCAATGGACTTCAGTATGCCAGGCTTCCTGTCCTTCACCATCTCCCGGACTTTGCTCAAACTCATGTCCATTGAGTTGGTGATGCCATCCAGCCATCTTGTCCTCTGTTGTCCCCTTCTCCTCCTAGCTTCTATCTTTCCCAGCATCAGGGTCTTTTCCAATGAGTCGGCTCTTTGCATCAGGTGGCCAAAGTGCTGGACTTCAACTAAAGCATCAGTCCTTCCAATGAATATTCAGGACTGATTTCCTTTAGGATTGACTGGTTTGATCTCCTTGCTGTCTGAGGGACTCTCAAGAGTCTTCTCCAATACCACAGTTCAAAAGCATCAATTCTTTGGCACTCAGCCTTCTTTATGGTCCAATTTCTTTATGGTAATAAGCATCAACATTTGTTAAATGTATGAATAAATAAGAATATGAGTACTTTACATACATCCAGCAATTCATCTATTCATGTTTTGTTTCTTAGAATTTGGCATAAAATCTCATCCTAATTATGATTTTTTTGTACCCTCTCCAGAACCAAAGTAATCCAACCAGTTTAAAATTCTGGACAGAAGAATTCTACACACACACACTCACTCACACACAAAAATATTTTGGAAGCCTCTGTTTTAAGTGTAATCATTAACATTACAGAGAATTTGAGTAGCATCTTCTTTTGTTCAGTTAAGTTCAGTCACTCTGTCATGTCCGACTCTTTGTGACCTCATGAATTGCAGCACGCCAGGCCTCCCTGTCCATCACCAACTCCCAGAGTCTACTCAAACTCAAGTCCATCGAGTTGGTGATGCTATCCAATCATCTCATCCTCTGTAATCCCCTTCTTCTCCTGCCCCCAATCCCTCACAGCATCAGGGTCTTTTCCAATGAGTCAACTCTTCACATGAGGTGGCCAAAGTACTGGAGTTTCATTTTTAACATCAGTCTTTCCAATGAACACCCAGGACTGATTTCCTTTAGGATGGACTGGTTGGACCTCCTTGCAGTCCAAGGGACTCTCAAGAGTCTTCTCCAACACCACAGTTCAAAAGCATCAATTCTTCGGTGCTCAGCCTTCTTCACGGTCCAACTCTCACATCCATACATGACCACAGGAAAAACCATAGCCTTGACAAGACAGACCTTTGTTGGGAAAGAAATGTCTCTGCTTTTCAATATGTTATCTAGGTTGGTCATAACTTTCCTTCCAAGGAGTAAAAATCTTTTAATTTCATGGCTGCAGTCACCATCTGCAGTGATTTTGGAGCCCAAGAAAATAAATCTGACACTGTTTCCACTGTTTCCCCATCTATTTCCCATGAAGTGATGGGACCAGATGCCATGATCTTAATTTTCTGAATGTTGAACTTTAAGCCAACTTTTTCACTCTCTTCTTTCACTTTCATNGTGATTTTGGAGCCCAAGAAAATAAATCTGACACTGTTTCCACTGTTTCCCCATCTATTTCCCATGAAGTGATGGGACCGGATGCCATGATCTTAATTTTCTGAATGTTGAACTTTAAGCCAACTTTTTCACTCTCTTCTTTCACTTTCATCAAGAGGCTTTTTAGTTCCTCTTCACTTTCTGCCATAAGGGTGGTGTCATCTGCCTATCTGAGGTTCTTGATGTTTCTCCCAGCAATCTTGATTCCAGCTTGTGTTTCTTCCAGCCCAGCATTTCTCATGACATACTTTTATAAGTTAAATAAGCAGGGGACAATATACAGCCTTGACGTATTCCTTTTCCCACTTGGAACCAGTCTGTTGTTCCATGTCCAATTCTAACTGTTGCTTCCTGACCTGCATATAAGTTTCTTACCGGGAACCAGCACAGGAGATCCCACCCATGACAAAGGTCATGAGGAAGAGGCCTGACAGGCAATGCCGTGTGAGGTCTCAAGGGGTCCTCTGCTCGAGCATCTACCCCAAAACCAAAATCGGTCTGTTTACTGTCTGCTATACTACACTCTTCTGGCATTAACAGGGGCTATCCCCGACCATCTTTCTCTGGAAAATTAACTTAGAGCTCCAGTTAGTAGTCTCCTGCATATAAATGGAGTGTCTCAGCTCAAACCTCTCTGCTGGCAGGCTATCTTGTGTGACAGGCTTATCTATACTCTTGCTACTATGCACATGATTGTTTATAATTTCTAAACCATAACAGCACAGAGAGTTTGGAGTATTTTCAAAGTCTTAGTTAGCATAGGGCTTTTCTAAAGATAAAAATCATGTTGGTGAAGGGTTTCATTGCTGAGTTGATGATTGCCACCAGGCCTCCATATCCTCAGGCACCTGGGAGTGTATTAATCATTGTAACTGGAATGTAGAAAAAGATATATAGTAGTTTTGATTTTAGCAATACTAGACTTTTGAGTTAATGAATTTTCTCTTTGTTATAAATCACTGTATTCCTCTTTCTTTGTTATAAATTGTTGTATCCTTGCTATCTAAGAATGTAACTTTATTTAGTGCTTTCTGAGAATGGCACCAGACTTTGGATAGAACAACACTTTTAGGGCAAATAAGTTTTCTGGTTGATGGACCCTTATCAGAAAAGGGTCATAAAATGCTAATAGGCCTCCTGGCCAGAAGATGATGTAAATCATCTAAGACCTGTGTATACAGATAGGTATGAAGAGAGAAAGCCTGGTCTCGATAAGGGTCAGGGCTGCTGACCCTGCATGATTTTGTAATTTCCATTATTCTCTATGTACAGTTTAAGGTATATTAGCTCCCTGGCAAAATAAAGTTTTGGACCTCGCCTCATCATTGCTTGGCTCCCCCGTGTCAATTTTCTTTCTCTTTCTTTCTCTCTCTTACTCTCTTTTTCAGGCTGATCCCTTGGAGTGCAGGGGCTTGCTGTGTTCACTTCTCTGCCCAGGCTTCTAAGACCCACACAAGAGAGAACCCAAGGCGGGGCACCCTTTGCTATTCCAGCAGGCTCCTGTGGCCTATGTGAATAGTGTAAGTCCTTTGTCTTGGGACTTTATTGGCTTTCTGCATAAACCAAGGAATATCGGCCTCTTTCTCTCCTCTATTTTCTTAACTGTAACAGTTTTTATCTCTCTCTGTATCTTTAAATAAATCCTTATCTTCTTTTTTATCTCTAAATAAATAAATCTCTCATTGCCAACACCGTCCATGCTTTGGATACCCTGGATCCAACTGGGGCTGGTCCCTGGTAGATTCTGAAGAGGCAGGTCAGGTGGTCAAATCTGGCTTTAGAATAAGGAATGAGACAGGGCAAAGACTAATAGAGTTCTGCCAAGAGAACACACTGGTCATAGCAAACACCCTCTTCCAACAACACAAGAGAAGACTCTACACATGGACATCACCAGATAGACAACACTGAAATCAGACTGATTATATTCTTTGCAGCCAAAGATGGAGAAGCCCTTTATAGTCAGCAAAAACAAGACTGAGAGCTGACTGTGGCTCAGATCATAAACTCCTTATTGCCAAATTCAGACTTAAATTGAAGAAAGACCATTCAGTTATAACCTAAATAAAATCTCTTGTGATTATACAGTGGAAGTGAGAAATAGATTTAAGGGACTAGATCTGATAGATAGAGTGCCTGATGAGCTATGGACGGAGGTTTGTGACAATGTATAGGAGACAAGGATCAAGACCATCGTCATGGAAAAGAAATGCCAAAAAGCCAAATAGCTGTCTGGGGAGGCCTTGCAAATAGCTATGAAAAGAAGAGAAGTGAAATGCAAAGGAGAAAATGAAAGATATAAGCATCTGAATGCAGAGTTCCAAAGAATAACAACGAGAGATAAGAAAGCCTTCCTCAGCAATCAATGCAAAGAAATAGAGGAAAACAGAAGAATGGGAAAGATTAGAGATCTCTTTAGGAAAATTAGAGATACCAAGGGAAATTTCATGGAAAGATGGGCTCAATAAAGCTGTACCCTAAGCAGCAGTTATCTGTGTATCATTTGGAAACATCAATATATATTTATCGACTAGATGAATGACTTGAAATACATAAATAATTTGAATAAGTTGCATGTTTCAGGTATAGTAATTTGCCCCCCTAAATAATCAAACCTACAGAAACAATGGGACATGAAAATGTCACAGAATTTATCCTCTGGGGCTTTTTACTGATGAGAATGCAGAACTTGCCTGCTTTGTGCTGTTTTTACTTTGCTATATTCCAATTCTCTTCGGGAATCTGCTCATTCTTCTCACCATCAGGAGCAGCTGCCTCACTGAACAGCCCATGCACTTTTTCCTCAGCTATTCGTTCCTGATGGGTGTCTGCTTCACCTTCACGGTGGCACCCAAATTGATCACTGACTTGCTGGCCCAGCAGAAGACTATCTTCTACAACAGCTGCATGGCCCAGATGTTTTATGCCCACTTCTTTGGAGCCACTGAGATCTTCATCTTGGTGGCCATGGCCTATGATTCCTATGTCACCATCTGCACGCCTCTTCACTACATGGTCATCATGAACAGACAGGTGTGCTATGTCCTTGTAATGGCTTCTGCTATGGGAGCCTTTAGCCATTAAATTATGCAAGTATTAATTCTTATT
>SJYV01017543.1:0-10037 GCA_006410875.1 Neotragus pygmaeus | reverse complement strand
TTTTAGTTCCTTTCACTTTCTGCCATAAGGGTGGTGTCATCTGCATATCTGAGGTTATTGATATTTCTCCCGGCAATCTTGATTCCAGCTTGTGCTTCATCCAGTCCAGGGTTTCTCGTGATGTACTCTGCATAGAAGTTAAATAAGCAGGGTGACAATATACAGCCTTGACGTACTCCTTTTCCTATTTGGAACCAGGCTGTTATTCCATGTCCAGTTCTAACTGTTGCTTCCTGACCTGCATACAGATTTCTCAAGAGGCAGGTCAGGTGGTCTGGGATTACCATCTCTTTTAGAATTTTCCACAGTTTATTGTGATCCACACCGTCAAAGGTTTTGGCAGAGTCAATAAAGCAGAAACAGATGTTTTTCTGAAACTCTCTTGCTTTTTCCATGATCCAGCAGATGTTGGCAATTTGATCTCTGGTTCCCCTGCCTTTTCTGAAACCAGCTTGAACATCAAGGAGTTCACGGTTCACGTATTGCTGAAGCCTGGCTTGGAGAATTTTGAGCATTACTTTACTAGCATGTGAGATGAATGCATCTCACAGATACTTGCCTTGAAATCAGAAATTGTCCTTGGTACAGATACTTGCCTTGAAATCAGAAATTGACAAAGGAAGCATAGACTTGAATGATTTCACCCAAATACAGTCTTTATATGGCTAGGGGATAGCCCTATAATCATTTTGAAAGGTTTAAAAAAAAAAACACTTCGAGTAAACGACCTTTCATATTGGATGACACATACTTCCTTCCGAACCTCCGGCATGTGAATTATTAAACTCCTGACTCAGGGTACAGGGACTTGCACTGCCTGGGCTGCTTATGCTGCTGGGGTCTCCGTGGGCTCATTCCCTTTACCCGAGCAAACTAAACAGCTTGTGGGTTGGTTTTGCCATCCATGAACTTTTTGATTTGCTTATCCCTAACTTTCAGAGATGGAGAAGGCAGTGGCACCCCACTCCAGTACTCTTGCCTGGAAAGTCCCATGGACGGGGGAGCCTGGTGGGCTGCAGTCCATGGGTCACTAAGAGTCGGACACGACTGAGCATCTTCACTTTCACTTTTCACTTTTCTGCATTGGAGAAGGAATTGGCAACCCACTCCAGTGTTCTTGCCTGGAAAATCCCAGGGATGGGGGAGCCTGGTGGGCTGCCATCTATGGGGTCGCACAGAGTCAGACACGATCGCAGCGACTTAGCAGCAGAGGAGCTTGGTAGGCTGCAGTCCATGGGGTCGCTAAGAGTCGGACACCATTGAGCGACTTCTCTTTCACTTTTCACTTTCATGCGTTGGAGAAGGAAATGGCAACCCACTCCTATTCTTGCCTAGAGAATCCCAGGGACGGGGAAGCCTGATGGGCTGCTGTCTATGGGGTTGCACAGAGTCGGACACCACTGAAGCAACTTAGCAGCAACTTTCAGAGAGAAGGTGGATTTCTGAGAATAAGACTCTTCCCAAGGTGTAAATAAATGGTCAGTTTAGATAATGGCTTTTAAAAAATCAATCAAAATTAATAATAAAAGTAAGTTGACATAATTTTTCACTTGACTATTAACTTCATTATCCTATAGATGTATTTTAAGTTCCTAATGCTTTTGTTTCAGCATAATTTTTTAAAAAATCATTAACTTTTAAACATCTATCAAGTTATGCCCCAATTACCAACCACTGCTAACAATATATCAGAATGGTGTTTAATAAATTTGCTTTTTAAGTTTCACAAATATGTTTTAGAGGAAAAAGACTAATTATATGCTCAAATAAAGCTTTTAGTACATACTAGTTAGTATTGTCATGGGCTTCCCAGGTGGCTTAGTGGTAAAAAATCTGCCTGTCAGTGAAGGAGATGCGGGTTTGATCCCTGAGTCAGGAGAATTCCCTGGAGGAGGAAATGGAAACCCACTCTAGTATTCACGAACAGAGGAGCCTGGTAGGCTATATAGTCCATGGGGTTGCAGAGTTGGACCCGACTGTGTGACTAAGCATGCGTGCACAGTATTATCACAGTTTTATAGACTAGAAACTATAGATAGAAGTTCAATAATTTACTCAGCTAGTATTTATGAAATGCCTACCATATGCTGGGTTCTGACCAACAGTATAAATGCCATACTTAGCTGAGAACAGAGCTTGTAGGCTGGAATATGCATGACGTGCTTGGATTTTAAACATTTAGTGCTCTATCTTATGTCAGTAAACTACCAACTTAATTCTTGCTTAATAGTTTTAGAATTTAACAGAATTTTAATTAATTCTTTAAAATTTTACAGGGCTCTTTCTTGATTATAGCCATTGGTAAACTTCTGTGTTTCACTATGGAAAAATTAAACCCAGCTCAGACTTCCATACTTTGTTACCTTCAGCGAAGATTGTGACCTTCCCTATGTTAATAAATTCCTAAGTGTCAACCAAGTCATCATGTGTGGATTTTGTAATCTTCCCTCTTGTGGACATTCCTGGGCTGGCCTAACTTTATGGGAAGAGCAGATTACTAGATTAACTTCTCATCATGCTTTTAACAAGTAGACGAATTGTTTCTTTACCTACCATGTGTTAATCACAGATGATTAGTGCTAGTCAATAAATGAACATAGACTATTAATACATTAAGTTATGCTTGTACTGACCTAACTATATTTCTGTCTGTCCTGTGTCCTTAGAGGCAGCCTAGTCACCAGCTTGGTTTAGTAATATAACCTACCCAGGCACCACCTTTAGGAATTAGGCTATTAACTAAATGCTAATTTATGAATTTGTTCATTGTTCTTTCCTGTTGTAAAAATGGTTTGACATATGGTTAATTATTACATAGAAACATACATACTCTGAGGCAGATCTGCTACTGCTAAGTCACTTCAGTCGTGTCCGACTCTGTGCTACCCCATAGACGGCAGCCCACCAGGCTCCGCCGTCCCTGGGATTCTCCAGGCAAGAACACTGGAGTGGATTGCCATTTCCTTCTCCAATGCATGAAAGTGAAAAGTGAAAGTGAAGATGCTCAGTCGTGTCCGACTCTTCATGACCCCATGGACCGCAGCCTACAGGCTCCTCTGTTCATGGGATTTTCCAGGCAATAGTATTGGAGTGGGGTGCTATCTCTACAGGGACACAAATAAACACTTATAAAGAGTAAAACTTCTTAAAAGACACATTTAGAGGACAGTTATTCATGTTAGAAAGATGTCTAATGTTTGAAAGTAATTTGCTTTATCTCTTTAAGTTATAAGCTTTCCTAGTTTATTTGAAATATGACTTGATTTACAAAATATAAATTCACTTGATTTTTCCAGAGTAAACCTGTTAAAGCAGGATACATTTCTGGTTCAGATTGTATATCTCTGTATTTATGATTTTTGTGAACTCTATAAAATTACTATTCTTAAATATTAATTTGTTTACTCCACAGTGTGAACATACAATAGCAGAAGATATTTCTTTTTTTCTTTTTTTTTTTTTTTGGTACATCAAACAAAATTTTATNCCTTTTACTGGCAATTAGATCATGGATAAGTAACTAAGTCTCAGCTTCTTGAGCTGTAAAATGGGAAGTTGATAGACCCATATCTCAGGACTGCTGCTGCTGTTGTTGCTAAGTCACTTCAGTCGTGTCCGACTCTGTGCGACCCCATAGACAGCAGCCCACCAGGCTCCGCCGTCCCTGGGATTCTCCAGGCAAGAACACTGGAGTGGATTGCCATTTCCTTCTCCAATGCATGAAAGTGAAAAGTGAAAGTGAAGTCGCTCAGTCGTGTCCAACTCTTAGCGACCCCATGGACTGCAGCCTACCAGGGTCCTCCGCCTATGGGATTTTCCTAAATGAATAATTGTAGATATTACTATATATATAGTAGATATATATTTCTATATATTACTATTATTATATATATAGATATTATTATTATATAAATATATTTGCCAAGCCAAATGGTTTGAGAGATCTTAATTCCTCAGCCAGAGATTAAACCTGCACCCTCAGTAGTGAAAGCATAGAGTCCTAACCACTGGATCACAAGATAATTCCAGCAACTATTTTTATTATCATTATCAGCCATAGACACTATCTCCAAGGAATTTAAAGTGAAATAGGGAGATGAGGTATGTGCACACATAACAGTGAGACAAACTGAGTAATAGTTCAGAAAAAGAAAAGATGTCTTTGAGATAGTTTGAGGAAAAAGGTCACATTTGAGCTGGATCTTAAAGTCTGAGCAAATATTTCTTAAAAGTCGGAACTACCTTAACACCCAATCAAAATTTAGCTTACTCATTCATTCATTTATTCATTCATTCAACAAAAAACACTTTTGGAACTTAAGAGAGATACTTGAAGAGAATGAGTAGCTTTGATTACTGTGAATGAATACAGGGCTTTGTTTTGGTGGTTACATTATTTGGGTCCTTTCAAAGTCTGTTTTTAAGCTTTCCTTTGGTAGGTCTTATAGAGCATTTACTCCAGGCATTCAACTCTGCTGCTTCTGTGTGATCTATGGATATTGTTGAGCTTGCAAGTAATTGGTTGGACTTTGTTCAGCTCTGTGGTGACGTATCTAGATATACATACACATATGCATACACATACAGCCTGGTATTCAGCAAAGATTCAAGGGCATTCCCTTACAGGTTTCTAGAGCTCTTGTTTTGAATGGCTCTTTCCTTTCTTAAGTTCTGCCCTGCAAATCTCAGCCATCTCAGCCTCCCCAAATTCGGGTCATCATTTCCTCAGTGGGTTCTGCCTTCCTGTTCCTATTGTCTATTTTTTCCAAACCAAAAGTGGAAGATTATAGAACTAACACCATTTTTCCTTCTCTGAGAGATCACAGTCCTGTAGCATCTGTTGTCTGATGTCCAGAAACCGTTGTTTTGTATTTTAAAAATAATTTTATAATTTACTGTAAGAAGGTAAGTCTAGTCCTTCTTATTCACTTATGGCCAGAAGTACAAGTTCAAGATTGGAGATGCTGAAGAAATAAATTCTGACTCTTCTATGGTGAATAACACCAATCAAAAGGACAAGAAACTAAGTCATCCTGAGAGTCTATTAGGGTTTTTTTTTTTTTTTTTTTTTTTGGATGTCATATGATGCCTTTGGCCGCTGACTCTTGACTTTGAGAATCCTCCCACCATCTTCCAGAAATTTCTTTGAACCACCCTGCAAGGTAGACAAGATGCTTCCTTACCACTGCCTTGCTTTCTTCCTTCCAGGGGTCAGATACTCATCACAGTCTGATGTCTCCCCCCAGCCCCTCCTGGCTCCCTCTCCGCATCCTCTCACAAGAATACCTGTCATAAATGTTTTGCACGGTGAACTCTGTCCCGTCTGTTTGTCCCTGTATCTGGACTAACATACAAGCCTTGATCAGGCTAAGAAAGGGCGACAGTCTCCCAAGTAGACGCAAGTTTTCATTCTTGCTTTATTTTATTTTATATTTTTTAAATCTTTTTTTTTTAAATCTGTTAATTTATTCATTCATGGATATGCTGGATCTTCACTGCTGTGCAGGAGCTTTGTCTGATTGCAGCAGTCAGGGTCTACCCTCTGCAGTGCACGGGTTTCCCATTTCGGCGTCTTCTCTTGCTGCAGACCATGGACTCAAGGGCGTGCACACTTCAGTACTTGTGGCTTCTAGGCTCTCAAGCACGAGCTCAGTACTTGTGGAGCACAGGCTTAGTACTTGTGGAGCACGGGCTTGGTACTTGTGGAGCACGGACTTGGTACTTGTGGAGCACGGGCTTAGTTGAACCAGAGCATGGGGGATCTTCCCGGATCAGAGATCGAACCTGTGTTTTCCTGCATTGGCAGGCAGATGCTCAACCACTGGACCACTGGAGGGAGGAGAGGGTCCCTCATCCTGCTTTAAATCATGTATCACATCGATCATTTTTTTCATGGAAAAATAGAACTAGTAGTTCTCTATTATTTTATTAGCTTCATTATTCATGAGAAGAAGTCCCCGACTGTGGGGTAGCCTTTGTTTTTTTGCCATCTGCCACAGGCACTCATGGCCTCAGATGAAATAATATCACCAGGAATGTCTGCAGTTTGAATCAAGACAATCTCATCCGTTTACGAAACAGCGTGTCCCTAAGGTTCTATCTGAGGCATTCAGGATTCTCCCAAATTTCAGTCCGGTGCCCCGTTCTACTGCCTAAAGTCTACTCCCATGAGAATGTTTGGATGTTTCTTCAAATCCACATAAAATGCAACTCTCTGACTTTGGTGGAAGCTGGACTCATCGCTCCTGTATCTCTGCCCCAGAAGCAGCCCTTCTACCCAGAGGCAAGGGCAGTTTAGATCCAGGGGAAGTCACTCAGGAGAACCCTGTTTGCATGATCTGCAATGCATACATGTGACTTCAAAAAAAAAAAAAAACCTGACTCTGTCCAATAAATTAATTCATTCATTTCTCAAGGCTTTGTCCCTCAGAGCAAAAAATTCCTTCAGGCCAGAAACGATGACCACAATGCCTTTTATTGTTGGTTCAGACGGTAAAGGACCTGACAGCAACTCAGGTTCAACCCCTGCGTCCGGAAGATCTCCTGAAAAAGGAAATGGCAGCCCACTCCAGTATTCCTGCCTGGAGAATCCCATGGACAGGGGAGCCTGGTGGGCTACAGTCTATGGAGGCCATTCCATGAAGCATAGTCCATGGCGTCCCAAAGAGTCAGACACCACTCAGTGACGAACGCAACTGCTTTTTATCGGGATCGCAACTGGCAATCTTTTTTGTTGCTGTTGATGATGTTGAGACACCATGTTGCATATAAGTAAAGCGTTAACTCTTCCTCTCCTCAATGGGACTTCTGAAATTCCAAGTTGAAAGAGAAAATCACTTTGTCCAACAAATCATTTTTATTGTTTTCTCAAGTCTTTGTCCGTCAGAACAAAAGTTCTGTTAGACGAAAAATGTCTACTAGCTCTTTGGATACCAGCATTTGACAAGCTACTGGTCAAATGAAACTACTGGAACTGCCTTTTATCTGGATTAAATGGTGAGATACTAAATATTTTCGGATTTAAGTGCAAACTTTGCAACTTTGCCATTTTTGGTGAGAAGGTAGCCATAGATAAAACTTTGATCCCTGGGTTGGGAAGATCCCCTGGAGGAGGAAATGGCAGCCCACTCCAGTATTCTTGCCTGGGAAACCCCATGGACAGAGGAGCCTGGTGGGCTACAGTCCAGAGAGTAACAAGAATCAGACACGTCTTAGCGACTAAACCACTGCCTACCCATCTGTTTCCTCTCTTAATAGTAAAAAAAGAAAAGGGTTGTCAATTGCTATCCAGATAAAAGGCAGTTCCAGTAGTTTAATTTGACCAGCTGCTTGTCAAATGTGGTATGCAAAAAGTTAGTAGTAATTTTTCATCTAACAGAACTTTTGTTCTGATGGACAAAGACTTGAGAAAACTATTAAAATAATTTGTTGGACAAAGTGATTTTTTCTTTCAACTTGGAATTTCAGAAGTCCCATTGAAGAGAGGAAGAGTTAACGCTTTACTTATATACAACATGGTGTCTCAAAGACCCACTTCACGCTCATCTGATTAACACAACATTGAGTGGCCCTGGAAGTAGTTGCGATTTGTCATGTTACATAAATTCCAGCTGTTTCCTTCTGTGTTTGTCTGTATGTGTAACCACAGCCGGTAACACCTTATGTTAACTACCAGTTATCCTCGTCTCTGCTGCTGCTGCTAAGTCGCTTCAGTCGTGTCCGACTCTGTGTGATCCCGTAGACGGCAGCCCACCAGGCTCCCCCGTCCCTGGGATTCTCCAGGCAAGAACACTGGAGTGGGTTGCCATTTCCTTCTCCAATGCATGGAAGTGAAAAGTGAAAGTGAAGTCACTCAGTTGTGTCCGACTCCCAGCGACCCCATGGACTGCAGCCCACAAGCCTCCTCCGTCCATGGGATTTTCCAGGCAAGAGTACTGGAGTGGGCTGCCACAGCCTTCTCCGATGTTGTTCTCTAGAATACTATAAAAATTGAAAAAAGATCAAGACAAAGCTTTGAAAGCATTCCTCATACCTTGGCCTTTAAAAAGTGATTTTTGTCCCAAACCCTTTAAAATCACTTACCATTCACCCACTTAGCCAGCATTTCTATTCTGTAAAATGACCTTCAGTTCAGTTCAGTAGCTCAGTCCTGTCTGAAACTTTATGATCCCCATGGACTGCAGCACGCCAGGCCTCCCTGTCCATCACCAGCTCCCACAGCTTACGGACTCATGTCCATCGAGTCGATGATGCCATCCAACCATCTCATCCTCTGTCGTCCCCTTCTCCTCCTGCCTTCAATCTTTCCCAGTGAGTCAGTTCTTCACATCAGGTGGGCAAATATTGGGGTTTCAGTTTCAGCATCAGTCTTTCCAATGAATATTCGGGACTCATTCATTTCCTTTAGGATGGATTGATTGGATCTCGTTGCAGTCCAAGTGACTCTCAGGAGTCTTCTCCAACACCACAGTTCAAAAACATCACTTTCTTTGGCACTCAGCTATCTTTAAGATCTAACTCTCACATTCTTATATGACTACTGGAAAAACAATAGCTTTGACTTAGAGGGATGTTAGTTGGCAAAGTAAGGTCATTATTTCTTAATATGTTCTCTAAGTTGGTCATAGCTTTTCTTCCAAGGAGCAAACATCTTTTAATTTCACAGATGAAGTCACCATGTGCAGTGACTTTGGAGCCCAAGATAATAAAGTCTGCCACTGTTTCCATAGTTTCCCCATCTATTTGCCCTGAAGTGATGGGACCGAATGCCATGATCTTCACCTTTTCAATGTTAAGTTTTAAGTCAGCTTTTTCACTCTCTCCGTTCGTTGTTTTAATGCAAGAACTAGGGGGTTCCCCCATAGCTCAGCTGGTGAAAAATCCACCAGCAATACAGGAGTCCCCAGTTCGATTCCTAGGTCGGGAAGATCCCGGGTAGGATACCCACTCCAGTATTCATGGGCTTCTTGGTAGTTCAGATAGTAAAAAATCCACCTGCAGTGCAGGAGACCTGGGGTCGATCGCTGGGTCAAGAAGATCCCCTGGAGGAGGGCATGGAACCCACTCGAATACTCTTGCCTGGAGAATCCCATGGACGGAGGAGCCTGGAGGGCTGCAGCCCAAGGGTTTGCAAAGAGTCGGACAGAACTGAGTGATGAGGCACATCCCAGCTGAGTTTTTGCTGTAGGAACATATTAGTTCACAGTAGCTTAAAATCAGTTCTTTAGCTACATTTTGTAAGATTTCCCTTGACAGTAGTATTCAGATTGTGTTGTACGGGTTTTAAATCTGAAGTGTGTACATTTGGGCTTCCCTGGTGGCTCAGACGGTAAAGAAGCCAGCTTCCTTTGGTATTTGGTTTTTATTACGCGCGTGCATCCTAAGTCGCTTCAGTCGTGTCTGCCTCTTTGCGATGCAGTGGACTGTGGCTCACCAGGCTCCGTCTGTCCATGGGGTCCTCCAGGCAAGAATACTGGAGTGGGTTGCCATGCTCTGATACCTAATATTAAATCTTCGTTTACTTACAAAATAGGGCTGTCTGCATGTTTAATTTCCTATCCATATCGTTACGACTTGACTTATTTGCTAGGAATTTTCCCTAGCATAATTATTACACTTTGCTCTAAACCTCTAATGAGTGTTTTATATTGAATGTTGCTTCTCTGAATTAAAATCTCTTAATCCTCTTTCACATTTTCCTTATAAATGTATGGCCGTATTTCTCTCTGTAACACCCAGCAACGTGCCATATCTAAGTTATAGGTGGTGCATATAAGTAGTTCAGAAGACTCATTTAAATGGTAAGTAATTGGGTCATTAAACTGAATTATTTCCAGAGATATAAAAACAGGAAATTCATTTGTTTAAAGGTAGCAAATCAAGAATATTTCTAAGCAAATATTTCCAAGTACAACTGACTCCAACCCAGTTGCCAAGGCAATATAACTCATGTCCATGACTTTAAAATATTGATCGTATATGGTATTCGTTATTGAGAAGCAGTATGGAACTTCCCTGGCAGTTCTGTGGTCCAGCCT
>SJYV01017542.1:2429-33718 GCA_006410875.1 Neotragus pygmaeus | reverse complement strand
GTATGTGTGTGAGAGAGAGAGAGGCCCCCTGGCCCTGCAGCCACGCACCTGGAACACAATGGCGGGCAGAGTCGTCTGATAGTAGCCGTCCTGGTCGGCCTCGGGCTCGGTCTCCTTCATCCAGTCCTTCCTGTCGGTCTCCAGGGCCTTCCGCAGCCAGGCAATGATGTTGGACTGAGCCACAGGGAGGACAGAGCCGGCCGTGGAGTCGACACCCCATCTCGGGGGAGCAGCTGCAGAGCAGCCTGTCCGCCGCCCCTCTCCTTGGGCCCCAAGGGCTCGGGAGGTGCCCTGACCCGCCCGCCCACCTGCCCGCTCCTCTTGCTCTGGGCTCAGCGCTGGAGGCGGGCAGGCCCACTGGGCATCCAGGCAGCTGGTCTCAGCCCAGGGGACAGGCAGGTCCATCCTCTAGCGGAGCAGGTTCCGACCAGTCCAGAGGGGCTGCCCTCCCTCCACCCCAGCTCCATGTGGGACCAACTGTGACTCACCGTCAGCGTGGACATGTAGGTGTCGAGCAGTGCAGAGACCACGTCTGCAGAGAGCAAAGGCTCCAGGAGGGCCACGTCCACCTCAGGGGCCAGCTCCGCGTTCCCCATCATCTCCACGCTGCGGCAGAGGGGGGCAAGACAGACAGACTGACCACCAGGCAGGCAGGAGAGACAGACAGACAGACTGACCACCATGTAGGGGGGCACCCCTCGGCAGGGCTGCTCCTGGGCTGGGGCTCACTCAGCTCCAGGACTGGAGCGAGGCAGCCCCCTCCCGCCGCCCCGTCTGCCCGGAGCTGGAGGGGAGGTCCGTGTGCCCCCCGTGGCACCCTGGGGACGCGCAGGGCCCAGCAGGCAGAAGGCCTCGGGAGCCGGGAAACGAGCCCTGGGTTTAGACGTGAGGCGCAGGTGTTAACCCTGACGCCTGCACCCGGCCGTGGGGCCCAGGAGGCCAGAGTGCAGACCGAGTGCTGGGAAAGAGCTTTCACAAAAAAAACATGAAAGCGAGGTACAAGGCTGGGTTCCCAGAAGGCCAGGGCTGACTGCTCCAATGACTCCTTAAGCATGGGTCCAGAATGACAACCCTAGGTATGAACAGCATCCAACACCCGTAAGGAACCCCAGGTCTTCCTGCGTCAAAAAGTACCTCATGACACTCTACAAACACCCAGAGATCATCCACAGTCTAGGCGATTTCTGCCCCAAGAACCTTGATTCTGCAGGAACATGTTTCTAGTGTGGAAACAGCCCAATGTTTCCCCTGAGAAAGTCCAACACAACAGAATACGACGAGCAACAGGAGGCCGTCAAAGAACTGCCACTGAAAGAAGAGTGTTCGCGCGTGGTGAGTGAGGACAACGCCTCGACACCGCCGGCCGCACGAGCGCACGCGCCACAGTTTGGTGGCTCGAGCACGGCGGGGGCCCAGACCCCAGACTCAAGTCCTGCTCCCCGCCGGCCGGCCAGCTGACGCTGGGCACAGTCCCCCCAGGCCTCAGAGCGAAGAGGACAGCGAGAGGCCTTCCTCGGGGGTGACCCACGGGGCCTGTGTGCTGGGGATGGCTGTGGTGGGCGGCCGGCACACAGGGAGCTCGGAGGCCCCAATCCCGCCCAGCCGCTGCAAGTGCGTCAGCTACAACCAACAGACGTTTTCTTTCTCTTCACACTTTCCTGCACTGAAATGTACACACGTACATGTTCTTTACTATAAGCAGTTACCAAATAACAAACAAAACACAAAGCAAAGAATCCCCAAACCAGGCCTCCATGGTGGCTGAGAATCTCCTGCACAACGCAGGGGGCACTGGTTCAACCCCTGATCTGGGAAGATGCCACATGCCGTGGAACAGCTAAGTCTGCACGCCACAACTGCTGAAGCCCACACCCTCGACTCCGTGCTCCGCAATAGCAGGAGCCACCACGGTGAGAAGCCCGTGCGCCAGAACTCAAGGGGAGCCCCCACCCTCTGCACCTAGAGAAAGCTCACACACAGCGAAGACCCAGCACAGTCAAATGAGCAAATAAATGAAAACAATGAAAATTTAATTTAAAAGGGACTAAATTTTAATTAATAAAATTACAACTTATCAATTAAAAAAATACTTTAAAAAAATCCCCAAACCTCACTACTAAAACAAGAGATTCAATTTCTACACATTAGCAACAAGACAGGCTAAAAGAATCTGCTTCCCTCCCACTGGCGCCGCCGCTGCTGAGTCGCTTCAGTCGTGTCCGACTCTGTGCGACCCCACAGATGGCAGCCCACTAGGCTCCCCGTCCCTGGGATTTTCCAGGCAAGAACACTGGAGTGGGTTGCCATTTCCTTCTCCAGTGCAGGAAAGTGAAAGTGAAAAGTGAAAGTGAAGTTGCTCAGTCGTGTCCGATTCTTAGGGACCCCATGAACTGTGGCCCAGCAGGCTCCTCCGTCCATGGGAGTTTCCAGGCGAGAGTGCTGGAGTGGGTGCCACTGCCTTCTCCATCCCTCTCACTAGCTAACCTTAAAGACTCTGAGAACACCCCACCACCGCCTTGTTCTTCAAGCCCAACCTCAAAATAATGCTGGCACAAAGGTCATGGCCCCTTCATGGAGTGACAAAACCTCAAGGCCGAAGAGCAAAAGGATAGCTGATTCTTTGCGCACACAGGGGAGAAGAAACGAGACTCGGGTTGGCGGAAGGCCGCGAGAGCGACTGGGGCCCCTTCAGCAGCAGCGTGACTGTGCAGGTCACGGAGCCTCTGGGTTAGACATCCAACACCTCCTGCTCCTGAGGTCACCGCGGGGCGCGCGCGATGCTGAGCTGCTCGGCTGGGCTCAGCTGTCCAGGCGCAGGAGCCCCTCAAACACAGGAGCCTCTGCACGACCCAACCCCGGGTCACAGGCAGCCCAGGAAGGAAATGCGTCCGCCACTGGCAGTGCCTGCGGGTGCCAGCTGCCCGCCCTGGGTCGAGGACCCAGCAGCTGTGCAGACTGCCAGTGGCCTACGGAACAGGAGACTGGGTGTGAAGAGAGAGTTACCTGGTGTAAGTGTTCAAAACCCAGGTCAGCAGGCTGACGATCTCGTTTGCTTCCAGGTCCTCTGCTGCGAGGTCCTGCATGCGCGCGCTCAAGGCCTGGTGGTAGGTGCGTAGCAGGCTCCGGAAGATCTCGTAGTGCGGCGGGAAGCACTGCGCCAGCAGGTTCTTGGCGACAATGAGGTCGTCCAGCACGTACTTCCGTATGATCTCCAGGTGGCGCACGAGCCACATCCGGTCTGACTCCCTGGTGTCTGCCTGCGTGCCCTCAATCCTGGTGGTAACTGTTCTGTCCAGGATGGTGAACATCTTCTCCTTCCAGTTCTTGGGTCTCCCGGGAGGCACAAAGCCAGTTTGCTTTTTCCGGTCAAGTATGCGTCGGTCAATCTTCTCCTCCCTCTCGATGATCCTGACAACAGAGACGAGCAAGGTGGGGTCGCGGCGCACAGTGACCAGTGACCTCTGCAGCACCATCCAGAGCTGCTTGGCCAACTCGTCGGACAGCCCCTGCGTGCTCCCGAAGTAGCTGTGGATGAGCGTCATGTCACGCGTGTTCCCACTGTCCATGCGGTACTGCTCGTACATCAGCCCGTCCCGGGAGCACTCCAGGTCCATCAGCTTCCGGTGGGCCTGCAGCAGCTCTCCGTGCTCGATGAGGTCCTGCGTCTCCCTCACGATCTCAGGCACTGCGGGGGGGAGGCAAAGACGGCACCGTGAAACACCAACGCGGGATAGCATGGGGTGCCAGGACGGCGGCGGGCAAGGGCAGCCAGGAACCCGCCCCCGCTGGACAACCACCACACGCACAGGACTCGGGTGAGGGGCCACACTGTGGGGCTGTGCAGGCCACTGGAGGCTCACACCTTCCAGGGAAAGGCATGAACAGTATTTCAGCTGTTAGCACAGTACAAAAGTAGAAATTGACTGCAAATGACCAGGAGAGGCACAGGCTCAGAAAGACCTGAGAAGACTTCAAGTTTACATGCCAGCCTGGTCCTCAAAAGAGAGCTAGCCTAAGACAGTCAAAACAGCAAGAATAATGAATAAAATCAGCACACCCTGGCAAAGAGGGGCATCTGACTTCCAGAGCTACGCGCTAATTAGAGTCAAATGCCCACTGCTCAACAATAGCACGAGGCAAACCAAGATGGAGGAGAGAAGAGGGAGTCAGAGAAAAAAAAACAGAGACCATCCCGGAGAAGGACTAGACAGTGGGCCAGACGAGGGCTCTAAGACAAGCTCTGCAACACGCTCAGAGAGCTACAGGCAGATGCGGGCAGAAAGGAAACTGAACGAGAAATTTACTTCAGGTTCTCAAAGGGCTCTAAGACGAGCTCTGCAACACGCTCAAAGAGCTACAGGCAGACGCGGACAGAAGGGAAACTGAATGAGAAATTTACTTTGGGTTCTCAAAACAGACTTGAGTGAGCAGAAGAATGAATCAGCCAACTTGAAGACAGGACAAAGAAAATGATCAGTCATGAAGCACTAAAAAGGAAAAAAAAGCTAGAGAAGAGAGGACAGAGCCTCAAGGGCTTGTTTCTCCATTGGGCTGACCCGAGGGCACACGAGGGAGCCGAGGCAGCGGCGAGTGGTGGGCACACTTGCCTCCCAGGGGCCGCGTGTCTACCAGCTGAAGGTCTGCAGGGACCCTGCATCAAGCACGCTTACTGGCACCACCTTCCTAACATCATTTGTTCACTTCATGTCTCTGTGTCACATTTTATTCTTTTATTATCTTAAAACATTTCACATTTACAGGACATTTCATCTGAGCGCAGAATATGCTCTCCTCTCACATGCACACAGAGCGCTCTCCAGGATAGGTCACATGTGCCGGCGAAGTCCCCCATCCATGCCCATTCTCCGTGACCCTGTGGCCTGTAGCCCGCCAGGGTCCTCCGTCCATGGGATTCTCCAGGCAAGAACACTGAGGTGGGCTGCCATGCCCTCCTCCAGGGCCTCTTCCTGACCAGGGTCACGCCCACGACTCTCACGTCCGCACTGGTAGGCGGGTTCTTTATCACTAGTGCCACCTACTGGGTCTCGAATCAAGCCCTGGTGAATTTAAGAAAACTCAAATAGTACCAAGTATCTTTTCTGACCAAAAGGTTATAGATTAGAAACAAAGCACAGAAAAAACTGCAAAAAACATAAACACATGGTGGCTGAACAACATGTTAATAAATAACTAAGAAATCACTGAGGAAATTAAAAAGTACACAGAAAGAAATAATGACAAAAACACAACAACCCAAAGCTAAGGGATGCAGCGAAAGCAGTGCTAAGAGGGAAGCTTGTAGCAGTCCAGCCCTATCTCAAGTCAACAAAAGCCTTAAACACCCGGACCTCACACCTAAAGCAGCTGGAGAAAGAATAAACAAAATCCAAAGTTACTAGAGAATAGAAATTATAAAAATCAAAGAAGTAAATGAAATGAAGAAAATAATAGCAAAACTCAATGAAACTAAAAGTTAATTCTTTGAGAAGACAAACAAAATTGAGAAACCTTTAGCCAGGCTCATCAAGGAAAAAAGGGAGAGGATTCAAATAAAATAATTAGAAATGAAAATGGAGAAATTATTAATACAACCGACACTGCAGAAATACAAAGATCATAAGAGACTACTGTCACCAACTATACGTCAATAAAATGCAATATCTAGAAGTGAACAAATTCTTAGAAAGGTATAACCTTCTAAGACTGAGCCAAGAAGTAGACAATATAAACAGACCAATCATAAGTGATGAAACTGAAACTATAATTAAAAATCTTTCAACAAACAAAAGTCCAGAACCAGACAGCCTCTCAGGCAAATTCTACCAAACATTTAGAGAAGAGCTAACACCCATCCTTCTCAAACCCTTCCAAAAAATTGCAGAGGGAGGAACACTTTCAAATTCATTCTATGAAGCC
The DNA here is from genome assembly GCA_006410875.1 of Neotragus pygmaeus. NCBI lineage: Eukaryota > Metazoa > Chordata > Mammalia > Artiodactyla > Bovidae > Neotragus > Neotragus pygmaeus. The sequence continues at coordinate 27,802 of SJYV01017542.1, read as the reverse complement.
ATAATCACCCTGATACCAAAACCAAAGTTTAACAAAAAAAATTACAGACCAATATCACTGATAAACATAGATGCAAAACTCCTCAACAAAATACTAGCAAACAGAATCCCACAATGCACTAAAAGCATCATTCACCATGACCAAGTTGGAGTTATCTCCGGAATGCCAAGATTCTTCATATACGCAAATCAATTAATGTCACGCACCATATTAACAAATTAAAGAATAAAATTCATATGATCCTCTCAATAGATGCAGAAAAAGGTTCTGACAAAATTCAAAACCCATTTAAGATAGAAACTCTCCAGAAAGTGGGCAAAGAGGGAAGCTACCTCAACAAAGTAAAGGCCACACACAACAAACCCATAGCAACCATCATTCTCAAAGGTGGAAAAACTGAAAACATTTCCTCTAGGAACAAGACAAGGGTGCCCACTCTCACCACTATTACTCAACACAATTTTCAAAGTCCTAGCCAGGGCAATCAGAGAAGAAAAAGAAATAAAAAGAATCCAAATTGGAAAAGAAGACGTAAAACCGTCACTGTCTGCAGATGACATAATATTATATTCATAGAAAATCCTAAAGATACCATCAATTAGAGCTAATCAATGAATTTGGAAAAGTTGCAGGATACAAAATTAAAGAACAGAAATCTCTTGATTTATTAAGGAAACAATCCCATTTATCATTTTATCCAAAGAACAAAATACATATGAATAAACCAATCCAAGGAGACAAAAAAAAGAAATGCAACAAGGCAAAGTGGTTGTCTGAGGAGGCCTTACAAATAGCTGAGCTAAGAAGAGAAGTGAAAGGCAAAGGAGAAAAGGAAAGATACACCCAACGGAATGCAGAGTGCCAAAGAAGAGACAGGAGAAAGCCTTAAGTGAACAATGCAAAAAAAAAATAGAAGAAAACAATAGAATGGGGTTTAGTGATTTCTTCAAGAAAACTGGAGACACCAAGGGAACACTTCATGCAAAGATGGGCACAACAAAGGACAGGAACAGCAGGCACCTACAGAAGCAAACTGGGTTAGGAAGAGGTGGCAAGAACGCAAAGAACTGTATAAAAACGGTCTTAATGACCTGGATAACAACGATGGTGTGGTCCCTCACCTAGAGCCAGATATCCTGGATGTGAAGTCAAATGGGCCTTAGGAAGCATCACTACAAACAATGCTAGGGGAGGTGATGGAATCCCAGCTGAGCTACTGAAAATCCTAAAAGATGACGCTGTTAAAGTGCTATCCTCCATATGCCAACAAATTTGGAAAACTCAGCAGTGGCCACAGGACTGGAAAAGGTCAGTTTTCATTCCAATTCTAAAGGGCAATGCCAAAGAATGCTCAAAACACCAAATAATTGCACTGATTTCACATGCTAGTAAAGTAATGGTCAAAATTCTTCAAGCTAGGCTTCATTTGTACGTAAACCAAGAACTTCCAGATGTTCAACCTGGATTTAGAAAAGGCAGAGGAACCAGAGATCAAACTGCCAACATCTGTTGGATCACAGAGAAAGCAAGAAAATTCCAAAAGAACATCTACTTCTTCTCTATGCCAAAGCCTTTGACTGTGGAGCACAACAAATTGTGGAAAATCCTTCAAGAAATGGAAATAGAAGAACTCCTTACCTGTCTCCTGAGAAACCAGTGTGCAGGTCATGAAGCAACAGTTAGAACCAGACATGGAACATCAATCAGTCTAGTTCAAAATTGGGAAAGGAGTACATCAAGGCTGCATATTGTCACCCTGCTTATTTAACTTCTATGCAGAGTACATGCAAAATGCCAGTCTGGATGAAGCACAAGTTGGAATCAAGATTGCCAGGAGAAATATCAATAACCTTAGACATGCAGATGATACTACCCTTATTGTAGAAAGTGAAAAGGGACTGAGAGGCCTCTTGATGAAAGTGAAAGAGGAAAGAGAAAAAGCTGATTTAGAATGCAACATTCAAAAAACTAAGTTCATAGCACCTGGTCCCATCTCTTCATGGCAAGCAGATGGGGAAACAGTGCAAACAGTGACAAATTTTTTATTTTTCTGGGCTCTAAAATCAAGGCAGATGGTGACTGCAGCCACGAAATTAAAAGACACTTGCTCCTTGGAAGAAAAGCTATGACCAACCTAAACAGCGTATTAAAAAGCAGAGACATCACTTGCCAACAAAGGTCCGTCTAGTCAAAGCTGTGGTTTTCCAGAAGTCAAGTGTACGGATGCGAGGGCTGGGCCATAAAGAAGGCTGATGCCAGAGAGCTGAGGCTTTTGAACTGTACTGGAAAAGACTCTTGAGCGCCCCCTGGAGTGCAGGGGGGCTTTTCCTGCTGGCTCAGATGGTAAACAAACTGCAATGCAAGAGACCCAAGTTCGATCCCTGGGCCAGGAAGATCCTCTGGAGGAGGAAATGGCAACCCATTTCAATTTTCTTGGCTAGGAAATTCCATGGACAGAGGAGCCTGGTGGGCTACAGTCCAGGGAGGTCACAAAAAGTTGAACAAGACTGAGTGACTAGTCACGGTGGGTGGACTGCAAGGAGACTGAACCAGTCAATTCAGACTATTCACTGGAAAGATTGATGCTAAAGCTCCAATACTTTGGCCACCTGACAGGAAGAGCCAACTCACTGGAAAAGACCCCGATTCTAGGAAAAACTGAGGGCAGGAGGAGAAGGGGTGACAGAGGAGGTGACTGGATAGCATCACTGACTCAATGGACATGAGTTTGAGCAAACTCCAGGAGATAGTGAAGGACAGGGAAGCCTGGCATGCTCCAATCCAAGGGTGGAAAGAGTCGGACACCACTCAGCAACTGAACAAGAATGACAATAAGGAGACAAATAATATATACGCAGAAAACTGTTAAGACAGTGAGGAAAGACATCAAAGACGACACAAACAGATGTAGAGATAACACCATGTTCTTGATAGGAAGAATCAATTTTGTGAAAATGACTATACTACCTAGAGCAATGTACAGATTCAATGCAATCCCTATCAAATTACCTGGCATTTTTCACAGAATTAGAACAAAAAATTTTGCAGTCTTTATGCAAACACAATAGCGGTACAGAACCCACCTGCCAATGCAGGTTAAATGTAAGAGACACAGGTTCAGTCCCTGGGTCTGGAAGATGGAAATTACAGCTATATTGGCAAATAACAGCTATAAACACTTACATTAAAAAGGAAGAAAGATTTTATATCAACAACCTAACTTCACAACCTAAGGAACCAGAAAAAGAATAAGGTAAACCCTCACCTACAATGGAAAAGAATATGAAAAAGAACAGAATATACATACACATATGTGTGTAACTAAACCACCTTGCTGTATACCAGGAACTAACACAACATTGTAAGTCAACTATACTTAGTTTTTTAAAATAGTCTCCCAATCCCAAAGAAAGGCAACGTCAAAGAATGTTCAAACTACCACATAATTGCACTCACCTCACACACTAGCAAAGTAATGCTCAAAATTCTCTAAGCCACGCCTCAACAGTATGTGAACCGAGAACTTCCAGATGTTCAAGCTGGATTTAAAAAGGGCAGAGGAACCAGAGATCAAATTGGCAACATCCACTGGATCACTGAAAACACAAGAGAGTTCCAGAAAAACATCTACTTCTGCTTTATTGACTACGCCAAAGCCGTTGACTGTGTGGATCACAGCAAACAGTGGAAAATTCTGAAAGAGATGGGAATATCAGACCACCTGACCTGCCTCCTGAGAAATCTGTTTGCAGGTCAGGAAGCAACAGTTAGAACTGGACATGGAACAACAGACTAGTTCCAAATTGGGAAAGGAGTGTGTCAAGACTGTATATTGTCACCCTGCTTATTAAACTTATATGCAGAGTACATCATGCAAAATGTCAGACTGGATGAAGCACAAGCTGGAATCAAGATTGCCAGGAGAAACATCAATAACCTCAGATACGCAGATGACACCACACTTATGGCAGAAAGCAAAGAAGAACTAAAGACCCTCTTGATGAAAGTGAAAGAGGAGAGTGAAAAAGTTGGCTTAAAACTCAACATTCAAAAAACAGAGATCTTGGCATCTGGTCCCATCACTTCATGGCAAATAGATGGGGAAACAATGGAAACAGTGACAGACCTATTTTTTTGGGCTCCAAAATCACTGCAGATGGTGACTGTAGCCATGAAATTAAAAGACACTTGCTCCTTGGAAGAAAAGCTATGACTGACCTAGACAGCATATTAAAAAGCAGAGACATTACTTTGCAAAGGTCCATCTAGTCAAGGCTATGGTTTTTTCAGTAGTCATGTATGGATGTGACAGTTGGACCATAAACAAAGCTGAGCACCAAAGAATTGATGCTTTTGAACTGTGGTTTTGGAGAAGACTCTTGAGAGTCCCTTGGACTGCAAGGAGATCAAACCAGTTAAACCAAAAGGAAATCAGTCCTGAATATTCATTGGAAGGACTGATGCTAAAGCTGAAACTCCAATACTTTGGCCACCTGATGCAAAGAACTAACTCACTGGAAAAGACCCTGATGCTGGAAAAGATTGAAGACAGGAGGAGAAGAGAATGACAGAGGATGAGATGGTTGGCTGGCATCACTGACCAGATGGACATGAGTTTGAGTAAACTCCGGGAGTTGGTGATGGACAGGGAGGCCTGGAATGCTCCAGTCCATGGGGTCGCAAAGAGTTGGACACGACTGAGAGACTGAAGTGAACTGAAAGGAAAGAAAGTTAAACCTAAAGCTATCAAAAGAAATGAAATAAGACTAGAGCAGAGATAAACAGAAAATTGAAACACAAAACATAAAAATGAAGAAAACCAAAGGTAGTTCTTTGGAAAGATTAACAACTGACAAACCCTACCCAGATGAACTAAGGAAAAAAGAAGACTCAGGTACTAAACAGTTAACGCGAGGACACTACTGCCAACTCTACAGGAAAAAAGGGTTAGAAGAAAGCACTGTGAGCGAACGCAACCCAGCTGGGCAACCGGATGAAGCGCACGTCCCGAGAGACACAAAGCCCAAAGCACCAAGAAACAGGAAGTCTAAATAACCAGCAAGGGCTTGGTGGAGGGGCTATGGGGAGTATCATTAACGGCTGCAGACTTTCAGGTGTTCTCTTTCAGTTTTACTGAGACATATTTCACACACAGCTCTGCGCAGAGTCCCGGTTTTCAACGTGAAGATAGTCCCTGAGATGGACTATGATGATGCCTTCACAACGATATGAAAGTACCTCATACTACAGAACTGTACAGTTAAAAATGATCAAGACGATGGATTTTATATTGTGCATCTTTTATTGTTTTTAAGAGAGGAAAAGAAGAACAAACAGGCTTTGTTCGTAATACTACAGAATTACAGGCAATGATAAAAGTCTGAAGGAAGACAAACAAGCACAACATTTTCTCAGTGAAAGCACGCTCCTAACAGAAACCACGTCTCCATCACAGCCTCGCTTCTCATCAAAAGAACATGATTTTTGACCTCTATGGATGAACTAGTAGTTTTTTTGGTCACTTGGGTTATGTGGATCCAAATGCCATGTGGATGAAAAGGTAACTTTTTAGTCTTCTGGTGTTCATTTTACAAAACCAGAAGAAAATGACAGTCAACAAGAAATTATAAGACGGAAATCAACTAAGATCCTGGCAGGGGGCTGGTCCGATTCCAGGCTGCCAAAGGTCACCAGGAGGGACTGCTGCCAGGGGCCAGCACAGCCACGCACAGGGGCAGAGCAGGGCCCTAGGTGTCAGGCCCAGGGCAGCGACCACGCACAGAGGGACGGCCAAGTTCTCAGCAACACCGCTGCCAGACACACACGCCCAGAGGACAGGGCCACCGTGCTGTGGTTCACAGCGGCGGGCGGAGGGGAAGAACCGCAGCAGGTTACACGCAGGCGCCAGGCAGCACGAACACGCAGAGACCAGATGCCACAGGAGGGACGGGAAGGGGCCAGACCACCTCGAGGCTTCTGGCTGGGATGCTGATGGCCGTGACAAAGGCGCGGGGGCAGGGGCATTCAGACGGAGGGACTCGGGGAGGGACAAGCCCCAGGGGGCAGAGTGTGGAGGCTGGCTGGACACAACAGAGCCCCTGCCCTGGTGACGGCTGACACGGGGCCCGACCGGGCTGCGGAGCGCTCTTCTTCGTGCCTATGAGGCACCGGGACAGCATTCTGAAAGGGCCACTCCTATCTCTGCCACCCCCTCGCCACCCGATCAGCTCCAAGTACTCCTGCAGGCCCGACCTCCACTGGGGCTGGGTCTCCAGGGCGTGTCCACCCTCAGCCTCCGGCTTGTGCACAGGCCTCCTGTCTGGGAGCTGCTGCTCAGGGACCTCTCCCTCGCCTAGCCTGGCAGGGTCCCGTGCGCCACACTGTGGTGGAGGGAGGGCGCATATCTCTCCCCGTGCACGCGTGTTCAGCTCTCCATCTGTCCCTCGGTCCCCACAGATTCAGAACCACACTCTACCAGCCCTCATCTACTCAGCACATCACCCATCCGCGTTCAAACGAGACCCTGACTGTGCAGGCGGAACCGCACCTCTCATCCACTCTGGGGGGGCCCACAAAACACGCCACCCAGGACAGCTGCAACCCCCCACAACACAAGCAGGCAGAAGACACGCGTCCAGCGGCGGCACCTGAGAAGATGTTCTTCAGGTTCTCCACGGCGGCAGCGAGCTGGCTGTGCCGCACGACCGCGTCCTTCACGTCCTTGAGGCTCTCGATGGTATTGATGCTCTGCCTCCAGTCCTTGCTGACATCTGCCAGGGACTGCTGGATGTCCTTGACGTCGTTTAGTGCATTATGGAGCTGGCTCAGGCCTGTGCGCACACCGTCCAACTGTGACTGGATTGCAGCCTAGGGAAGACACCAGGGGTGAGCAAAGCCAGGCCAGACCTGGAGGCTCAGAGCAGAAGAGAGGCGCTGCAGCAAAAGAGAACAGTCAATAAGCAGAACAGCAATGCTTCTAAGCTTTGTCGAGAAAACCTCCCAACACTCCTCATGCAGCCCTTGGCCTGAAAATACTGGACTCCACTGTGGGAATGCCCTGGGTCCCATGGTGCCCCTTAAATGGTCGCCTAGGACTCTGCACACCATCTCGCAGGCATCCTCAGCTTCCTAACAGGCCTGATCTCAATGGAGAAACAGTCAGGACTCATCATTAACTTAAGTGGAGAAGGCTTTCCTGACACTCAGCCAGAACCAGACTCTGCCCCAGGATGGCGGGCCCCAGACAGAGAGATGGCTCATCTGAGGTTCAGACTCACTCTGAGAGCCCGTGGAAGTGCCGCCCAGGGAGCCACACAGTCAGTCAGAGGGGGAGAGCATGAAGGGGCAGCAGCAGGCAGGAGGGAATAGGAAGGGACGACAGGGCAGCACGATGGAGCCAGGGCTACTGCTCACCTATGAGTCATACGGAGCACTTAGAAATAACTACTGGTTTCGACAGACCACACAACTGTTAGTTAATCCATGAGTTTCCAGAAGAGATTAAAATTCTGGATAAAAATGCAGCAGGCCTAAACCATTTTTTAAATTGACACAAAACTGCTTCAAGTTAGTCCAACAGGTCTTTGGCTGCTTCGCTATTGCAAATGAATAACCCACATCCTGTCTTGTCAAACCTGCCAAAACCTGGGCACCAGTGTTTTCAACTGGATAGGCAACCTCCCTACCGTATCAGTGCAAGAATTCAGCTCAGTCACTCAGTTGTGTCCAACTCCTTGCGACCCCATGAACCACAGCACACCAGGCCTCCTTGACCATCACCAACTCCCGGAGTTCACCCAAACCCATGTCCATCGAGTCGGTGATGTCATCCAGCCATCTCATCCTCGGTGGTCCCCTTCTCCTCCTGCCCCCAATCCCTCCCAGCATCAGGGTCTTTTCCAATGAGTCAGCTTTTCACATCAGGTGGCCAAAGTACTGGAGTTTCAGCTTCAACATCAGTCCTTCCAATGAACACCCAGGACTGGTCTCCTTTAAAATGGACTGGTAGGATCTCCATGCAGTCCATGGGACTCTCAAGTCTTCTCCAACACCACAGTTCAAAAGCATCAGTTCTTCAGCGCGCAGCTTTCTTCACAGTCCAACTCTCACATCCATACATGACACCATAGCTTTGACTAGACGGACCTTCGTTGACAAAGTAACGTCTCTGCTTTTTAATATGCTGTCTAGGTTGGTCATAACTTTCCTTCCAAGGAGTCAGCGTCTTTTAATTTCATAGCTGCAGTCACCATCTGCAGTGATTTTGGAGCCCAGAAAATAGTCAGCCACTGTTTCCCCATCTATTTGCCATGAAGTGATGGGACTGGATGCCATGATCTTAGTTTTCTGAATGTTGAGCTTTAAGCCAACTTTGTCACTCTCCTTTTTCACTTTCATCAAGAAGCTCTTTAGTTCTTCACTTTCTGCCATAAGGGTGGTGTCATCTGCATATCTGAGGTTATTGATATTTCTCCTGGCAATCTTGATTCCAGCTTGTACTTCACCCAGTCTGACATTTTGCATGATGTACTCTGCATATAAGTTAAATAAGCAGGGTGACGCTATACAGCCTTGATGTACTCCTTTTCCTATTTGGAACCAGTCTGCTGTTCCATGTCCATGTGAGAATTAACCTTCCTCAAATGCACTCTCTTAAATCCTCAAGACTGTTGTGCTGCCAGTCAGCAGGCCAAGGTCTTAACATTTTTATAACTATACCAGGCATGCATTGTTTTAATAAAACCCAATTTCTCCATGTGAATTATGTTGAAAGCCAATCCAAATCATAAAATATTGACTTCTTTCTTGCCTCACTTTCATACACACTAATAAATGTGTAGCATTCTCTTCCTTCTGGCCCAGAAGGCCAACAGAATACCTGGTACACAGTCAGCGTACTATGGTGTGTGCTAGAAGGACCCAAACGAAATGCTCTCTGGACACACTTGGTGGGAGAACATTTGCGAAAGAAGAAAAACTGTTATCCTGCTAGTGTTTTTTAAAATGGTAAACAGACACTTCTGGATGCTTAAAGGGGTTGTTCTTCGGTGTTTTCAACATCCCCCTGTCTACTTTGTCAATCTACTAACTGGTAATATATTATTGGAAAAAATATGCTAAATCAGGGTAATGTTCATGTCTGCCTTCTTCCACATCCTCATAATGTCCAATTTGGCAAAATTATAACTTTGTTAAATGAACCTGAATCTCAAGATAAAAGGCCCTGTCCTGCTGGGGAGTACAGCAGGTGCTGATAGCCACTCTGACCTCGTACCTTTAATCTGGCCTCAACAGAGGCCTTCTTGCGGGCCTCTCTTCTGCGATACTGCTCCACTTTGTCCAGCTGGTCAGGGCGCTGCAGCATTCCAGCAACCCTCTGGACCGCTGTTGCAACAGCCTCCCGGTCAGTCTCCTTCATGGTTACAAAGCAGGGAGGATCTCTGCACCTGTCATACTAGAGGCATCCTGTGTCCACAGCTAGATGGAGAACAGGGAGGGGGGATGTGTTAGAAAGGTAGAAATGTTAGTGACAAAACTTACCCCCTCCACCAACAGTCAGCTGTCCACAGCAGAGCTATAAGAAGAGCATCTGAGATCATTAACCCAGTAAACCTGAAATCAGAACTAGGATTATGAACTCCTCGATAAGAAATACAAACTTTCAGAATTCAATTTTACCTTAACGTGGAGCAGGGGCAATTACAGGCACAAGATATTAGCACATGGAGGAAGCCAGATTGCCCACATCAGACGCTAGTCTCCAGGGCACTTCTCTCCCCAGACAGGTCCCCTTTCCCATTTCCAGAGCCTTCACACCGGCCCTGAACTCCCTGGAGGGGCGGCTGTGCCAGGAAGCCCCGGGAAGATGCGGAGGCACAGGGCCAGTACACACCTCACCATCCCCGCGAAAGTTTCAGCACCCACCGTACGATTCCCCTCAAAAATCACTACCTTTAGAGTCTCAAATCCCACGCCTTACTATTTAATGGCCTTAATAAACAGGTGAGCGGGCAAACGACGCTCTCCTCAGGACATCGCACTCCTGCCTTCGTGCCGGCTCCCCCAACATCCGAGCCTGGAGCTCGGGAGCGTCCGGCAGAGAGCGCGGACATCTGCCGTTAGCCGCCGTTTCCACGCTTGTGTTCCGCGCACCCATCTCCAGGGCGCTCCCCATTCCCTCCGCAAACGCTCTCGGAGCAACACCCAAGTCCCCGCAGGCCCTGAGGGGCGGGACCCGAGTGCGTATGGCGCCCTCACGGACCTGGGCTGGGGCGCCGCGTCTCCTCGCCCCATTTCCGGGCCCTGGGCTGCGCCGGGGCCGGGGTGCCCGGGGCGGCCGCGGGTCTCCCGGCCGCCGCCCGCGCGCTCAGGTCCGCAACGGCTCCCTCCTCCTGGCCCGACGCGGAGTCGGCCCCGTCACGGACGCGAGCCTCTCGGCGGGACTCAGACGCCCCCGGGACACCCCCGGCCGCCCGCACCGCCGCCTGGCCGCGCCCGCACCCGCCGGAGCCGGGGGAAGGGACGGCGGGCGGGGACCGCCACCGCCTCACAGGTGCCAGAGCTCCCGCAGCCTCACCTCGCGGGCCGTCGCCGCCCGGAAGTGAGAGCTCGGCTGGCACTTCCGCTTCCGGCCTCGAGACTGGGAGGGCGGGGCCTGATGGCTCGGACGCGGGGCGTGGGCCCGCGGGGGCTCCGTGACCGCGAAGGCGGGCTGCACACGGGGCCTCGGCACGTAGAGCGAGGCTGCTGCGCACACACACCCGGCACACACGTAAACACACACACAGACACTGCACACACAGACAGACACATAAACACAGCCCAGACACCCCAGACACACATCACACATAGACATGCCACACACTCCGCACAGAGGTGCAGACACGGCGCCACACGCGCACGCCACACGCACAGACTTCCATCCCCACACGTGCACCATAGACACCACACACGCTGGAGCACGCAGACCCGCGTCAGCGTCTGCGCGCAAACGCCTGGGCTCACAGAGGCGGGGCGGGAAGGAGGAGGTATGTGAGCCCCCTACCTGTGGCCGTGCCAGCCGGAACCTACACTCAGCTGAGAGCAGATCACTCTTCGAGGGCCAGGACTTCCGCACCTGACTGGCTCTGAGGGCTGATCCCTCTGTTATTTCATCTGTCCCTAATAATTTGGGAAAGTATAGCACCATGCTGGGTCAGGAAGATCCCCTGGAGAAAGAAATGGCAACCCACTCCAGTATTCTTGCCTGGAGAATCCCCATGAGCAGAGGAGCCTGGCTGGCTACAGTCCATGGGGTCGCAAAGAATCAGACCGACTGAGTGACTGAACACTAGAGGAATGAAGAGTGTAAACAAATTGTAATTATGGTTGAAATTCTGACTGTACAGGCATTTTGAGGAAAACAAACAACAGAACCAAAAGGCACTGTCTCCCAGGCGCTGGGGTCCCCGGGTCAGGAGAGGATCTCAGGAAGACAGAGCTGGGCTCCTGTGCCTACCTGGGTGTGGTGCCCTCCTCAGTGGAAAAGCTCTCTCTGAAAGTCAGCTCTCCGCAGAAGACACCAGGAGCAGTTCTTGAGAGGCTCTGACCCGACGGACTAAAGAAGGGAGCGAAGTACATCTCTGAAGCGTCCTGAGAGAGCGGAGAGCTTGATAACTGTAGCTTACACTTTGTTAAATATGAGGAGAAGGTGCAAGCAGTGCCACAGTGATACTAGGAAAAGAAAAGCCAAAGGAGCATCGGTAGCTGATACACGAGAGGAGGAGTGGAGACATGCTCACGTACATCAGGCATCAGAGCACAAGTTTAAAGCAACTAGCTGCTGTGAGAAAAATGCGAGAAACAGGAAGAAACAGGACGGTTAAGTTTGGAGGAGGTTTGTGTTAGGTGAAAAAAAATGACCAGGACACCGAGAGTGTCTAAGAGGCTTTTTAATGGCGAAGCGCTCCCGGGCGGGGCTCCCGGACCCTAGGGAGGCAGGTAGAGGAGTCCACGCGGACCGTGTGAGAGGCGGCTTCTATACGTTCCTTGCCTGGGATGGTCAGGTTAATGGACGGGGTTCAGATAGGTCGCCAGGCCAGGGGTCGCGGGGTGACAGGTCCTTCTCCTTGGCTGGGGGGGCGGCTTTAGCTGGCGGAGTGTGCTGTCACTGGCCCCCGGGATCTGGGAGGCGCCTTCTGTTAGGGACCTCCCCCGCCGGCGGGGGAGAGGAGGGGCGGCCCGTCACGGCCAGGGTCCGGCCTGGGCCCGAGAAAGTGGCTGTGCTGATTTTAATACCAGATAAATGGGCTTTATGCCAGAGGCACTGCCAGAAAGAGTTGTTTTAAGATACATAAACCACCAGGAAAAAGATAGTTTGCTGCGCCAGGATTTTAAACTCTTGTGTCTATTTTAGTCCTTAAATGAAAAGCCGTCAATTGAGAGAGAAACTTTTAACTGACAAAGCGCAGCTATCCTGAATTTTAAAATAATGCCCACGGTTCAACTGAAAACAGCAAACAAGTGCAGGACAGACAGCAGAGGACCTTCCACCTCGCTGGGGAAGAAGTCAAGATGAGGGTGCCTCGCGGCACCAGCATGGTCTTTGTGGAGGCTTCGGGCCCTGCCTTCCTACAGCCTATCCGGCCTTCAGACCACCGCCCGGGGTCATTTTCCCTGCAGGCCCTCCGGTGGCCCCCTCACCCAGACCTCCTGTGACCTGCCACCCCCGCCTGGCCTCTTCCCCTCGCTCTCCTCACCCTCTCACTCAAGCTTCCTCCGTGCGCGATCTGGACGGTTCCGGTCAAGTCTTGGCCCGAGGCCACCTCGCCCACAAAACCGCCACCTGGGTCACCAGACCCCACCAGACCCCAGCCGACCCGCCCGGGCAGCACCCAGCCCCTCCCCACGCGTCACAGAGCCTACACAGTACTTTGGCCGCTTGTCTGTCCCTGTGCCCTAGACACGTGCACAGGGCCCTCGGCTTCAGCCACCCGACCCTGCGTCCCTTCTTCCCCAGCGTGTCCCCAGCACTGGCACTGCCGCTGCTGCTGCGTCGCTGCAGTCGTGTCCGACTCTGTACGACCCCATGACGGCCACCCACCAGGCTCCTCCGTCCACAGGGTTCTGCAGGCAAGAATACTGGAGTGGGTTGCCATTTCCTTCTCCACAGCGCCATCCCAGGACCTGGCATTCAGCAGGGACTCAACAAGCAGCTGAGTGAAGGAAGGAGACGCGCATGAAACAGCCAAGTGCCCCCTCACGCCTCAGAGAGATCCAGCGGCCTGGAAGCCAGCCTTCAGCAGACCCTGGTGCCACCCAGGTCTCACACTCCCAGCCTCTGAAACCGTGAGCAAGAAATGCTTGTCTGTAAGCCACCCAGCCTCTGGTGTCTTCATTCCACAGCCTGGAATGGGCTGTGCGGATGCTGTGGCAGGGTCCCTTGGTGCCGAGGAGGACGCCTGGGCAGTGCCTGGTGAGGGGAGTGCCATCAGCACCTCAGGGAGCGTCCTCAGTCCCACGGAAGCACACAGAGGGAGCGGGGCAGCTGGTGGACAAGTGGAAGTCTGGAGACAACCCACAGTCCGCTGGCGGCAGGCTGGGTGGGGGGAGAGTCGTGCAGTGGGGTGACTGCCCGCCTCCAGGTCACCCCGTGATGAGACTGAAGAACACAGGGAAAGGAGGTGGGTGTGGGGACGGCAGGCTGGGCCGCTGGCCCCCAGGGCCGGGGAGCGGCTGGCTGGGACCCAGCAGGCGGGGGCAGGCTGGCCTGGTCTCCCCAGGAGGGACACGCAGCCATGGAGAAGGGACGGGGTATGGCCTGTAGGGGGCAGGAAGGGGCCGGGCCAGGCCGGACTAGCACCGGGGCAGCTCCGAGTGCTGTACGGGGCGCTGGGTGCTTGTTCGGTTTGGAGGTCTTCTGCAACCGAACGAAGGAAATGAACACCTGACTCCCTTGACCCTGGGGGGGCGGTCTCTGCCTGGGCCCAGATGCCCTCCTGGTGCTTCCCACACACTGGTCCCCGGGTCCTGGGCAGAGCGGGGCTCGTGACACTGGGCCAGGCATCTGCTCCGCACAGCGCAGCTGAGTCTGGGGTGCCCCCAGCCCTCGGTGCTGGGCAGGAGCTCTGGCAGGGAAGGAGGCGGGCTGACAGCACAGCTGTGCGGTGCCCCTCCTGCGACCCCGAGCCCACTCTCGCTCTGTCCATGGTCCCGAGCCTGGCGGCAAAGGACGGTCTTAGAATGTAAATTAGCCTACACACACTTTAAAGGAAATAAGGTATTTCATTTGGAAAGTTAAGATGTTTCCATTTACAGTAAACACATACAACATATGATTTATTTTACATCAATATCATAAATTTAATACAAACCACAGTATCGGAAATTGAAAGCTCTTCCTAAAGGCACTGAGGAAATAGTACGAAAGGTTGCATTATAGTGCATCTGTGTTTAAAAATTCAACAAGTCTGTCCAGATATTAAAAACTTTTTTCATCCAATAGAAACTACAAAAATATAAACTATAAGTTGTGTTTATCTCCTCCTTTCCATCCCATTCCTACATCATCTTTGATTTTAATATTTTTCAGCTATATAGGCAAAAGCTACCAGCAACAGAAAATATAGGCCTGAAATCGGTGCTGTCCCTGACATTTTAAAGCAGGGACGGCCACATCTGACATTCCACATTCCATCATCACCTCCACACAGTTTCTTGGGNTCAGGGAGCGTCCTCAGTCCCACGGAAGCACACAGAGGGAGCGGGGCAGCTGGTGGACAAGTGGAAGTCTGGAGACAACCCACAGTCCGCTGGCGGCAGGCTGGGTGGGGGGAGAGTCGTGCAGTGGGGTGACTGCCCGCCTCCAGGTCACCCCGTGATGAGACTGAAGAACACAGGGAAAGGAGGTGGGTGTGGGGACGGCAGGCTGGGCCGCTGGCCCCCAGGGCCGGGGAGCGGCTGGCTGGGACCCAGCAGGCGGGGGCAGGCTGGCCTGGTCTCCCCAGGAGGGACACGCAGCCATGGAGAAGGGACGGGGTATGGCCTGTAGGGGGCAGGAAGGGGCCGGGCCAGGCCGGACTAGCACCGGGGCAGCTCCGAGTGCTGTACGGGGCGCTGGGTGCTTGTTCGGTTTGGAGGTCTTCTGCAACCGAACGAAGGAAATGAACACCTGACTCCCTTGACCCTGGGGGGGCGGTCTCTGCCTGGGCCCAGATGCCCTCCTGGTGCTTCCCACACACTGGTCCCCGGGTCCTGGGCAGAGCGGGGCTCGTGACACTGGGCCAGGCATCTGCTCCGCACAGCGCAGCTGAGTCTGGGGTGCCCCCAGCCCTCGGTGCTGGGCAGGAGCTCTGGCAGGGAAGGAGGCGGGCTGACAGCACAGCTGTGCGGTGCCCCTCCTGCGACCCCGAGCCCACTCTCGCTCTGTCCATGGTCCCGAGCCTGGCGGCAAAGGACGGTCTTAGAATGTAAATTAGCCTACACACACTTTAAAGGAAATAAGGTATTTCATTTGGAAAGTTAAGATGTTTCCATTTACAGTAAACACATACAACATATGATTTATTTTACATCAATATCATAAATTTAATACAAACCACAGTATCGGAAATTGAAAGCTCTTCCTAAAGGCACTGAGGAAATAGTACGAAAGGTTGCATTATAGTGCATCTGTGTTTAAAAATTCAACAAGTCTGTCCAGATATTAAAAACTTTTTTCATCCAATAGAAACTACAAAAATATAAACTATAAGTTGTGTTTATCTCCTCCTTTCCATCCCATTCCTACATCATCTTTGATTTTAATATTTTTCAGCTATATAGGCAAAAGCTACCAGCAACAGAAAATATAGGCCTGAAATCGGTGCTGTCCCTGACATTTTAAAGCAGGGACGGCCACATCTGACATTCCACATTCCATCATCACCTCCACACAGTTTCTTGGGGTGGGGGTGGGGGGGCAGGGCTGTAGAAGGACAAAGTGCTGACGGAGACAGGTTCTGCTGCCACTGTCCCGGGGCCTCCAGCAGGACAGAAGCTCTGGGGCGTGAGACTGGAGCACCGACGTCTGGGTGCTGGATTCTGCATCAACAAAGCATGGGTCGCCATGCGCCACGTGCCTGCTGGGACCAACGTGGCGCACGCAGTCCAGGGAGCGGGCGCATCTGAGCGCTCAGGCACCATGGCCCGGGGGCAGACTGCTGCGCCTCCTCAAGCTGCAGCTGTCCTTCGCTGGGTTCCGGCTGCCATGTGCAAACACGCAATGACGCCTCTCCCCTCCATCTTTCTGGTCCAGGGCTGCACACGTGCACACCGCCGGCTACTGCACCAAGGCAGGAGGGGGCGCCCTGTGCGCAGGGTGCGTTTGAGGACCCTCGCTTCGCAGAGGGAGCGCCAGAGAGGCTGACAGTCACTTCTGAGAGATGGCACAGTGCTTCCGTGAGGAGCTGGGCACTTGGGGTGAATAGAAAGGGAGGAGGAAGTTTCTGAAATTTCACGCCGTGTCTTAGGGATGAAATCTGCACGGTGGGCTGGGCTCAGCATGAGAACCAAGCAGAGAGGGGTGCTGAGCCGGCGGGGGTGGGAGGCAGGTGGTCCTGACAGGCAGCTGTGCTGCCCTCAGAACGGGGAGGGGGAGACTCTGGCAAAGGCGGGGCAGCACGGGCCAAGGTCACTTTCTGCAAGGGCCCTGCAGGGGGTGGGCAGGGAAGAGAAGGCTGCTGGGGGTCCCATGAGGCCGTGAATTGACAACGCCCAACCCAGGCTCTGACGGGTAACTTCTGTCACCCCGGGAAGAAGCCTTCAGCCCCCACCACGGCCCCGGGGGAGCCCTTCCAAAAAGCAGACCGCCGAGGGGTAAGGGCACCCCCGGGGCGTGCCGAGTGCTGCTGGCCCTGTCCCGGGTTCGACAAGGTGAATGAAGCTTCGCCACCAGCTCCGGAGCTGAACGCTGACCCCGCCCGGCCACAGATGACAAAGACCCCGTGCTGAATGCGGTGGCACCACGAGTCCCCGCTGGGGCCCCGCACATCCTGAGACTCTTGGGGCCGGGGGCAACTGAGAA
Organism: Neotragus pygmaeus; assembly: GCA_006410875.1. Lineage (NCBI taxonomy): Eukaryota > Metazoa > Chordata > Mammalia > Artiodactyla > Bovidae > Neotragus > Neotragus pygmaeus. The sequence continues at coordinate 10,761 of SJYV01017542.1, read as the reverse complement.
CAGGCGCTCGTGCTGGAAAGAGGAAGGGCCTCCAGCCAGCTGGCGGCCCTGCCCCCTGCTGTCACCCCCTGCCCAGACTGCACCTGTGGGGTGGGGTCGCCCGGAAGGTGTGGTGAACTTTGCCCTCAGCCATGAGCTCTCCGTGGTGAGTGCGAGTGCGGGTGGCCTCCGCTTTCTGATTTCTTCTTTTGCACCTAAACTCCCTACGTTCAGAATGTGTTCCCTTCACGATTTTTTCTATTTTTCTGGCCGCACTGTGCGGCATGTGGAATCTTAGTTCCCTGACCAGGGATCGAACTCACACCCCCTGCAGGCATTTAACCGCAGGACCACAGGGGACGTCCCCACAATTGTTTCCCTTTTATAAATTGCTGCCTGTCTGTCTCGTCTCGACTAGTTCCTTGTGGGATGATGATCAGAGCCATCAGAAGACCTGCAGTCAGCAAGGCAGCCTGACACCTGGACCAGCTCCGTCCTTCCCTCGTGCTGGGCACCAGGCGATGCGATGCGGCGGGGGGCAGATGAGCACGGACCCCCGTCGGAGGCCGCTGACACCAGAGACTGCAGCAAGAACTGCACAGGATCTGGCCAATCCCCGCTCCGGGCCGGCCTCGGCCTAGGCCAGCATTTCGAGCACACGCTGCACGCTGGAGTGGAGGGCGGCGCAGCACCATCGGCCTCTTCTGGCTGGAGTTCTGAATTCCTCCCAGGCACAGGCATGTGGCCACCCACCATTCAGTGCGCCTTACTCCCAGTTAGCTGTCTCGGCAGCGGGCCACCAGGGTGCGGCTGTTCCCCGAGTCTGCTCCCTGCGAGGCGCCGGGGAGACGACCTGGGGTTGGGGTGGGGGGCCGTGCTCCTCAGAGGAGAACCCTGCCGCCCTTGAGCCACTGACGACCGCCCTGCCCGTAGGACCTTCGGTGAACTTGCCATTGCACGTGCTTCCCGTGGGGAAGGCTCAGCCGGAGAGCTGTCCACGGGGCCCGGCAGCTCTAGGGCAGGAAGGCGCACTGCGCGTCCCTGGGGGGCATCCCCGCAGCCGGTGCGCTCTTGGAGAACAGCCCAGGTGGCCCGCCCTGGCCGTGAGCTGCCCACAGGGGCGAGTCCAGGGGCTCGAGCTTGACTGCAGGAGCCGGCCCGGGAGCCCGGCAGTTGCAGCCCAGGTTGGTGGGCTGGTGGCCCCGCACACAGAGGCGGGGCGGGGGCTCCAGGCAGGCACAGGGCACGGGGTGCAGTGGGGCCAGCCCCCTGCCGGGTCTGGGCGGGGCACCCAGCAGGCCAGGCCCTGGGGGTGGGCTGTACAGGGGCTGCCTGGCGCCTGGCTCCGTCTTCAGCTGCATCTTGGTTGGGAAGGTGACCAGCTGTCTCTTAGCTGGGTCGCTGGCCCCCAGCCACACCTGGGTTGGGGACACGTGGTAGCCGTCCGCTGCGTCCTCGGATCCCGAGTCACTCTCCATCTTGATGGGCACGTGGAGCGACAACGTGGGGTGACTCGGGGCTCCCGGGGGCATCAGAAGGCCTTGCAGCTTGTCCTCAGCAGGGTAGCTGCCCACTGGGAGACGCTGGACTACCGGCCGAGGGACCCTGCTGTCCAGGACCCCCTGGGGGAAGGGGCCAGGGGTGGGGGGTGGCGCTGGGCCCTGGTGCCCATCCCGCAGGGCTCTGCTGGTCCGGCTGGCGCAGGCCCCGGGGGGTGGCCTGGGCGGGTGTGAGCTGGGTGAGCTCCGGAGGGAGTGGATGCCGCCCTGTGCACCTGGGTAGGGCAGGCAGGCACCGCGGGCCGGGGCGGCGGGGAACGGGTCGGCCTTGCCGGGCTCCAGCTTCAGCTTGGCACTGCCGCTGTCCTGACCGTGCCTCCCAGCCGCCCAGTCCAGGTGCTTCACAGGGCCCAGGGGCTCCAGGTGGCAGCTGTACCGCGGCACATCCCGCGGGAGCCCCCCGAGCTCCTCTCCTTCCCCAGCCCTGCGGGAAGGGACGCCCGTCAGACAGGACAGGCCACAGGGGCAGCTCTGTATCGGGTGGGTGCCACCCGCAGCCCCGGGACCCCAGGCCAGCGCCCTCCCTCCCCGAAGGGCCCCCTCCCACAGTCCCCCAGCACCCGGAGGTTGGGAGCTAGGGGAGAGGGTGTCTGAGCGAAGGTGAGGACAGAGGCTGGGGAGCCAGTGTCCCCAGCCAGGCCCCACGCAGCGAGGACGACCTCCAGGGCGAGGAGCAGCTGTGGGTGCCCTGTGTCCCACCCAGGGAGGCTCAGCTGCTGAGGGTGAGGGCCATGGACCCCGTGACTCAGTCACTTACCCTGCGGCGCCCTCGAGGTCAAGGACGAGGTCAGGGCCACCCCGGAGGCAGAGGCAGGGCCCCCGGGCTGTGACCCGGCCCCAGCGGCAGGCGTCCTCTGGCGTCCTGAACAAGGAGAGGCCGTTTTCTCCGTTGCTTCTCCCTGTCAGGATTTGGGAAAGTGAGGCTGAGCCGAGCCTGGAGCGAGTGGACGCTCACCTTCCGCAAGGTGACCGACCCTGAGAGCCGGCTCTGCCCGCCCGCCCCAGGCTCCAGACAGCATCGAGCCCCCGCCCGCCTCCAGGGATTCGCTCATTTCACGTGCTTGAAAAGGTAGCCCAGAGAATTGTGAGGAGTACCTGCTGAGTAATTGGGGTTTCCGAGCAATTCTGATTCGCAGAGACGTGAGGCAGCTTTTGCTCTGCAAAGGGCAGAAGAGAGCAAAGCAACAAGCAGATTAATGTGTGTCGAGGGCAGAAATTACACACGACGGGCGTTGCTGCCACCCCAGAGCATGAGATTCAGTAACTCCCCGTGTGAAAGTCTGTGGAGACTGGAAAGCCTTCTCTCAGTTGCAGCTCTGCTGGAATCCCAATTTACATCACTTTTCTGGCCAGTGAAGCCTTAACGGGCTTGCCTCAGAAAGCGGACACGTGTGGCTGCCGGAATGGGCGTCAGCACGCTCGCCTTCTTCTGGACGGTCACAATGAAGACACAGACCCCTGTGACCTGCGCTAGTTACCTGCAGTGGTTCACAAAGGCACTGTGAGCGCCGAGTTAGCGACACTGAACACCGACTGCCCAGGGCAGCGTGCACACACACACACAGCCCTGTGTCTCTCACGACTTACACTCATAGACCCAAGGCAACCTGCAGCTTATCCCGCAGATCACATTCTGCTCATATTTGCAAAGAAAAAGACGAGGCTCTGAAGTGTTAAGCAACTTGCCTGAAGCTGCCCCCGCAGCAGGTGCAGGAGTGGGATTCAAATGCTGGCCACCTGGCCGCACAGCCAGAGCTTCCTGCCCTGCGGTGGCCCTGACTCTCCATCTCGTGGGTGTCTCTGCAGGAGCTGAGACAGGACAGAGGAAGAGACGGGAGAGAGGAGGAGATGGACTCAGAGGAGGAGACGGGCCCAGAGGCACAGCACAGACGGGACAGAGGAGGAGAGCATGCAGCTCCCACGCGGGACCCATGAACATTCAGGAGCGAGGCTGTCACACAGGCCCCCTTTCAGGAAGAATTGTAAAGGACCTGAACTGGGTCCAGCGAGCACGAAGCTCCATCCAGAGCCAGCCTCCTGGGCCTCAAACTCCCCGGGTTCACCCCTCACGGCCTCTGAGCTCAGAGGGGAGCGGACGGGAGGAGGTGCTCCAGCAGGGAGTTCAGCTCAGGGCAGAATCCGGCTCCAGAAAACCCAGAAGGCAGCAGAAGCTTCTTTCCCAAAATGCGGAGGGCTCCTCCCCTCTTCCAGGTTCTTCATCTTTCAGACGCTTGCAATGCTGGCTTCTGTCACACAGCAGTGTGCATCGGCCGCAATTACACATGCATCCCCTCCCACCCTGAACCCAGAGCTTGTTACACAGTGACGTGAGTCAGACCGAGGAAAACACATATCACATACTAACGCATGTATGGGGCGTCTAGTAAAATGGCACCGATGGGCTATCTGCAGAGCAGGCGTGGAGGCGCAGACGCAGAGGATGGGCTTCCGGACGCAGTGGGGGAGGGAGGGGCCCGTCGGACAGGACTGCGTCCACGTACGTGCACCGTCCCGTGTGAAACCGAGAGCGACAAGGACTTGCTGTGTTAACACAGGGTGCCCAGCCTGGCACTCTGATGACCTCCTTGAGTTTTAATGATGTTTACGTGTGTCTAGTATTCGCTCCACAGTCCCCCTCTGTACAACATCCTAGCCTCACCGTGAAGACCCTCCCAGGGACGCCCAGGCATCCACGCCACCCGGGGCAGCGGCAGGTGGTCCAGGAGTCCACACCCGCCGTGGAGGCCGGCCCACCTGCGCTTCCCTGCGTGGCCGCCAGGGGACAGCACGCCTCCTGGAGAAGCGATCAGTCAATTCAGTTCAGTTCAGTCGCTCAGTCCTGTCCGACTCTTTGCAACCCCATGGACTGCAGCACCCCAGGCCTCTGTGTCCGTCACCAACTCCCGGAGCTTGCTCAAACTTATGTCCATTGAGTTGGTGATACCATCCAACTATCTCATTCTGCCGTCCCTTTCTCCTCCTGCCTTCAGTCTTTCCCAGCATCAGGGTCTTTTCGAGTCAGTTCTTCACATCAGGTGGCCAAAGTATTGGAGTTTCAGCTTCAGCATCTTTAGGATGGACTGGTTGGAACTCCTTGCAGTCCAAGGGACTCTCAAGAGTCTTCTCCAACACCACAGTTCAAAAGTATATATTCTTCAGTGCTCAGCTTTCTTTAGGGTCCAACTCTCACATCAATACATGACTACTGGAAAAACCATAACTTTGACTAGCAGACCTTTGTTGGCAAAGTAATGTCTCTGCTTTTTAAAATGCTGTCTAGGTTGGCCATAGCTTTTCTTCCAAAAAGCAAGCATATTTTAATTTCATGGCTATAGTCACCATCTTCAGTGATTTTGGAGTCCAGAAAAATAAGCTTTCTCACTGTTCCGCTTCCCTGGTGGCTCAGTTGGTAAAGAATCTGCCTGCAATGCAGGAGACCCTGGTTCAATTCCTGGGTCAGGCAGACCCACTGGAGAAGGGCACCCACTCCAGGATTCTCGGGCTTCCCTGGGGGCTCAGCTAGTAAAGAATCCATCTGCAATGTGGAAGCCCTGGGTTGGGAAGATCCCCTGGAGAAGGGAAAGGCTACCCACTCCAGCATTCTGGCCTGGAGAATTCCATGGACTGTATAGTCCATGCAGTCACAAAGAGTTGAACACAACTGAGCGACTTTTACTTTCACTGTTTCCACTGTTTTCCCCTCTTTTTGCCGTGAAGTGATGAGACCAGATGCCATGATCTTAGTTTTCTGAATGTTGAGTTTTAAGCTAGCTTTTTCAATTTCCTCTTTCACGTTCATCAAGAGGCTCCTTCTTCTTCACTTTCTGCAATAAGGGTGGTGTTATCAGCATATCTGAGGTTACTGATACTTCTCCCGGCAATGTTGATTCCAGCTTGTGCTTCATCCAGCCTGGCATTTCGCATGATGTACTCTGCATATATGTTAAGTAAGCAGGATGACAAAATACAGCCTTGACGTACTCCCTCCCGATTTGGAACCAGTCTGTTGTTCCATTTCTGGTTCTAACTGTCGCTTCTTGACCTGGGTACAGATTTCTCAAAAGGCAGGTCAGGTGGTCTGGTATTCCCAACTCTTGAAGAATTTTCCAGTTTGTTGTGATCCACAGTCAAAGGCTTTGGCATAGTCAATAGAGCAGAAGTAGATGTTTTTCTGGAACTCTCTTGCTTTTTAGATGACCAACAGATATTGACAGCTTGATTTCTGGTTCCTCTGCCTTTTAAAATTCAGCTTGAACATCTGGAAGTTCTTGGTTCACATGCTGCCGAAGCCTGGCTTGGAGGATTTTGAGCATGACCTTGCTGTGGAGAAGCGATGAAGGGAGGATTTTCCCTCCATCTGATCATGGGGTTGGGAATCTGAGAGTGCAGCAGATGGGTACCATCGCCAGCCCAGAGAGTGTGAACACACAGAGGACTCTGAGAGGCAGAGACAGGCAGGCAGTGCTCAGGTCTGGGGTGTGGGCAGCACCATCCCGCCCCCAAGACACGCCCAGGTGTAATGTAACCTCTGTGCTTTGTTGCACCTCATGTTTTAGTTGCTTCATCAGTTATTTTTACAGCTTTTCCCCATGAGTATCCTGTTTTTCCTTCCTCCTATTTTACATTTTCTACCTTAAAAAAAAAAGCATATATATTTAATTTTTAAATGCTCCAGAACACTGCTGCCTTAGGGTGTGGGCCCGTGGGACCTGGAGGCTGTGATGAGGTGCCTGTGCCTGAAGGCAGGGCTCCCCCAGACCCCCACGAACCCCAGGCAGGAACGGGAGGTTTCCTGAGCCTGTGAACTGGCGCTGAGGTCCAAGGGGGACCTGAGTACTGAGGAGCGACAGAGAAGCGGGCTGGGGACTCGGTCTCCTGAGAGTCTGTCCGTGGACAGGGCATGGCAGGGGTACTGAGGAAGAAGACAGACTCAGACATAGCCCTCCCCAGGGCTTCCTCCCCCAGCAGACACAGAGCGCAGGCACACAGAAGCCCAGTCTGCCCCAGAACCTGACCCTACACAGATCCACCCGTTTCAGAGAGCATGGCTGGGAGTCGCCTAGAAAACCTAACTTTCTGAAAGTGAGAGTGTTAGTTGCTCAGTCACGTCCAGCTCTGAAACCCCATGGACTGTAGCCAGCCAGGCTCCTCTGTCCATGGGATTCTCCAGGCAGGAATACTGGAGGGGGTAGCCATTCCTTCCTCCAGGGGATCTTCCCGACCCAGGGATTGGGTGCAGGGAAATGGCAGCCCACTCCAGTACTCTTGCCTGGAGAATCCCATGGAGGGAGGAGCCTGGTAGGCTACAGTCCATGGGGTCGCAAAGAGTTGGAAACGACTGAGCGACTTCACTTCACTTGACTTCACTTCTCCTGCCTTGCAGACGGATTCTTCACCCTCTGAGCCGGAAGGCCAGGACACCTGTGGAGTCCCCATCCCCAGCATATGCCCCTGTGAGCCTGGAGTAGATGGAGGGGACAAATGGAGGCTGCAGCCTCGCCCCCACGCCCGTGGGGACCAGGGCCCCGGCACTGCCTCCGAGGCTCTGAGTGGAGGGCTGGGGAATGACGAGAGGCAGGGAGATGTGTTCGCTGCCACGGTTGACAAATACTAGTGACAGGCTTTCTTTTTTCTAATAGCTGCTTCTCCCATGATGTAGCAGCTTTAAAAACAGCAAACTTTTTAAAAATCATAGTCCCTGCTGGAAATGAAGTGAGAACAGACAGAAAATGCACGTGTGAAGACACGATGTGTGACCCAGCAGTAGCGAGGACGGGTTTGGCTGCCGGGGCCTCTACTCACTTGGCGTCGGCTGAGGCCGGGACATCTGCCCTGTGCTTTGCCCTCAGGTACACGGTCTTCGTCCTCACCTCTACGCCGGGGGGCAGGGCCAGAGGGGCCGCCACGCAGAACAGGGCCAGGCGTGGGGGCAGGGCCGCGCCCGAGGGTGCCCGCCTGTGCTGTCCGAAGAGGAACTTCAGTCGTCCTTGAAACTGCATCGTCTGCCGTTTCAAACACAGAAATGAAGCACAGTCACAGGGTAAATTAGCCAGGCTAACTGGTCAACAGCCAAAGGCCTCGGAACTCACATTCCCAAGGACGGAAATCAACATGTCTTCCATGCTGGCCCCTGGGGACAGGCGCTCCCCACTGCTTTTGAATCATTTGGGGTTTCCCTGTAACTTTCTCTAAACTTCCAGCATGTTCCCGTGTGTGCATTCGTGGGTGTGAGTCCCCATTCAGGCGCGTGAACATCCCTGGACTCGGCCGGAGTCACCAGGCAGCCCCCTGGGAGGACATGCTGGAGCCAGCCACCTCTAAGTACTGGCCCCACGCCCTCCACTCCCCAAATGCCATCCACTCACGGCAATACACTCAGGGACAACTGGATCTTCCTGATCTAGAGCATACGAGTTCAGTTGGTCAGCTCAGTCGCTCAGTCCCGTCTGACTTGGTGACTCCATGCACTGCAGCACACCAGGTCTCCCTGTCCATCGTCTCCCGGAGTTTGCTCAGACTCCTGTCCACTGAGTCAGTGATGCCATCAAACCATCTCATCCTCTGTTGTCCCCTTCTCTTCCTGCCTTCAATCTTTCCCAACATCAAGGTCTTCTCCAGTGAATTAGCTCTTTGCATCAGGTGGCCAAAGTATTGAAGCTTCAGCTTCAGCATCAGTCTTTCCAATGAATATTCAGGCTTGCTTACCTTTAGAGCTGACTGGTTGGATCTCCTTGCAGTCCAAGGGACTCTCAAGAGTCTTCTCCAACACCACAGTTCAAAAGCATCAATTCTTC
>SJYV01017540.1:0-13407 GCA_006410875.1 Neotragus pygmaeus | reverse complement strand
AGTTGGTGATGCCGTCCAACCGTCTTATCCTCTGTGGTTGCCTTCAATCTTTCCCAGCATCCGGGTGTTTTCAGATGAGTCACCTCTTCTCGTCAGGTGACCAAAGTATTGGAGTTTCAGCTTTAGCATCAGTCCTTCCAGTAAATCTTCAGGACTGATTTCCTTTAGGATGCCTTTAGTGTCTGGTAAGGGACTATTTCTTTCTTAAACTTCGTGTTAATGACTTCTTAGAACCTCCCCCAATACAGGTTAGATGCCTTCTTGTGTGGTCCCATAGTATCCCATTCCCACCAGAGCATTAACTATTTTATATGCAAATTCCCTGCTTTCCTGTTTATCTTCGCCTCCTGCCCTCCCTGCCACCCTCACGGCAATCAAAGGATAAGCCCCTTGAAGTCCTGCACCCTGTTTGGCTTGCTCAGTATTTTAATCCCTGGCAGCTGAGACTTTACTGGCCCAGTGGATGCTCAAGTGAGGGAACAAGCATTTCTGCCTCCTTGAGCAACACAGGGGAAGGTGGAAGGAGAAGCACCCAGGGGAGCCAGGTGATCGGATGGAAAATGGGGAGAGGAGCCCTTACTTTCACGTTTCTTCATAATCCAGAGGATCGTCTCCTTGTATTTTTCAAAATTTTTCTTCAACCTGAAAGGAAGGTGAATCTTCTTTAAAAGCTGAGACCGAATCCGTGTCTACANGATTCATGTCAATGTATGGCAAAACCAATACAGTATTGTAAAGTAAAATAAAGTAAAAGTAAAATAAAAAAATTAAAAGTTATAAATATAGTTCACAGTTGGGCAAGATGTTCAGATTGTTTTTATTATGCAAATTTCATATATTATTAAGGACACATTTTAAGATTCTATTGCAAAAGCAAACAGTTAATAAGAGTCAACCAACTATTACAAAGTGGGATAAACTAAGATCATAGAATATTTAAGTTATGTCAGCAACCATAGGAAGTTTAGAATTTCCTTTTTTTTTTTTTGGAAGTTTAGAATTTATTGGTGAGATAAGCATCGAAAGTGAAAGTATTAGTCACTCAGTTCAGTTCAGTCACTCAGTCGTGTCTGACTCTTGGTGACCCCATGGACTGCAGCACACTGAGCTACCCTGTCCATCACCAAGTCCCGGAGCCTACTCAAACTCATGTCCATCAAGTTGGTGATGGCTTCCAACCATCTCATCCTCTGTTGTCCCCTTCTCTTCCTACCTTCAGTCTTTCCCAGCATCAGGGTCTTTTCCAATGAGTCAGTTCTTCACATCAGGTGGCCAANTAGTCTTATTTGTGAACCGGACACAGCCACCTGAAACTCCTTTGCACTGAGTAGGAAAATTTCAAATAAACTCACACTCAAAAATGACTCACCATGAAAGCCACATTAAGGCACAGCTCTTCAAAATGATCAAGCCTTCAACTCTCCTTTCATGTCAATATACAAAGCGAGTCATCCTGGCATTTCAGTGGCTGGGACTGTTTTCCTGCCAAATANAAATTTCAAATAAACTCACACTCAAAAATGACTCACCATGAAAGCCACATTAAGGCACAGCTCTTCAAAATGATCAAGCCTTCAACTCTCCTTTCATGTCAATATACAAAGCGAGTTATCCTGGCATTTCAGTGGCTGGGACTGTTTTCCTGCCAAATAAGGGTGGTCTGCGGAGACAGCAGCCTTTCCTGGTCCTCAGATCAGAGACCTTTGGAAAGGGAATCTGCCGGAAGGAGGGAGCTTCCAAGGCTTAAGTGGATCTGAGCAGAGGGCCTTTGACACGGCAGACTTTAAGTTCTCGCTTCAGAGTCCTCAAAGAGAGTGTAATAATTTAACCCCGAGCAGCCTCAGGAAGCAAATACCATCTGCTGGAAAGGGCTGGAGTGTTTTGCCTGGCGGAAAGGAGGTTTAGTGTCTGTACTTTAGAAGCTATTTGCAAGTTGAGAATGAGCTCCTCACGGCCCATTCGTGCCCAGGGTTCCTGGTTTTATTTGCAAGCACTGTGAATGGAATTGAAGCAGTTACCTTGCCTACCATCACTTGTGGAAGAACAAGGAGGAAGAGGGTGGGATGAAGCCTGTCCAGGCTGACAGCAGCATGCCATGTTCATGCAAGAGTTAGATTCCAATGAGAGGATCACTCCAGAGGCACCCAGTGCCCTTTGGGGAAGGTTCTTTCCTTGGTTCTTTGCTCGGCTCTGCAAGCTAATGGAATCCTTACTAGCAAGGCTAGTAAGGGTACACACTACTGTATAGACAGCACACAGTAGGTGCATTCACTGGGTGCAGTTAGGTTAGAATGAGCCTTGGTTATGGGCTTAAATGAGAAAGAAGGGGAGAAAATGTAACCTAGGATGTAGGATAACCTGCAATGGTGTTATTTGGGATTGTTTTTTTCCTTGTTTTATGAGGATCTGAAAACCTGGGTGTTCTTTGTATTTTGCATTGTGTATTTAGCCTTCCCTTTTCCTAGAGAAGCCTCAGGGGTCTCTGGCCCCAGGACTCTATTGAGCCCAAAGCAGAAATTGCTGACAGTCAGTCTCTCCCTGATTTTTGGGAGTCTTCATTCAGCAAGGAGGTTACGTATGGTACCCCATGCCCCACAGCCTGTTCCTTGGAGCCCCTGCCAGAGAGTGCCTCAGATGCCTGACCATGTACCTTGTTCACCAAGGCTTCTGACAGCTGGATAAGTGAAAATCCATGCTTGCTTGTACCACAGGCTGGATGTACAGATGGGGTTTTGGAACATTTTGTGACTGGGGTCATGCCTACTAGAAAGATTTGGTGCCAGCAGCCATCTGCAATAACTTTATCGCTCCCCAAGGCCCTGCCATGAATCCCAGGTCAGTGATGCTTGGGGCTTATCCCCCTCGAGGAGCATGGAGAAGCAATGGCTAGCCTAGGATGAAGCTAAGGAATTTCTTGGGAAGATGCCCATGAGCTTGATCCCCTACTGTCCCTTCTCATCAAAGGCTCAGGGGTCTGAGCCTTGCTTCCCAGATTTCTACACAAGTTCACAGTCCCTTCAAGACTTTTTCTTGCCTGGGATTTACAGCCTGTGTCCCTGCTAACCTTTGATGCTCTCTTGCACATCCCCTGTTCATAGATTTCTTTGCCTTTGAGTTTTGGCAGCCGGATCATCCTGTCCCCTGACCCCTAATCTTACCCTTGTCCTGTGTCTGGCTTGTGCCAGCTCTTTGACACAAGGGAGCTTCTGGACCCTGGTCTTCCTCGTGCTCTCTTGGCCCAGTTAATAAGTTTCTCTGCGACCCCAGAGACAGCAGCCCACCAGGCTCCCCCGTCCCTGAGATGAGTCTCCAGGCAAGAACACTGGAGTGGGTTGCCATTTCCTTCTCCAGTGAATGAAAGTGAAAGGTGAAAGTGAAGTTGCTCAGTCATGTCCGACTCTTTGCGACCCCATGGACTGCAGCCTACCAGGCTCCTCCATCCATAAGATTTTCCAGGCAAGACTACTGGAGTGGAGTGCCATTGCCTTCTGAAGTGACTTAGCAGCAGCAGCAGCCTTGGTCTGCCTCCACCCAGTGACCAGTACCTTCCCAGTGACCACCAGTTCCATCCCTCTTGTCACTTACAGAATTCCCAGTTTCCTTCTGGTTTCACCCTCCAGATGACCAGTCAGGGGAATGGTAATATCCTCCTCCAGTTCGTCGCGAACAGCCATTTCTTTGAGCATGGTCCTGAACACCGACTGATAGGAGGTGGTCGAATCCTGCAAAAGAGTTCATCTTTAATGTATATAAATCTTTATCTACCACTATTTAACTCTGCATATCTATTCTTGCTTTCTTTTCCTCTCAAAATACTTGTTAGTTTTGTTTCCGTTGCTTTATTCCCCACTTGGCACCTTGCTTTTGTTTTGTTTTCCAGTTGGTGCTTTAGTTAGTTTTGTTTTTAACTGGTAAATACAATTTTTGATTTCCTTTGTTCACCAGGTCAATCTACTGTATTTTATTTTTGTTGGACCGCTTTGACTTTGCTTATGGGTGTATATGTATGTGTGTGTATATTCCATTATTTTCATTATTATTTGCCTGATTTTGTGACTGCCATTTGTCTGGGGTTCATCTTTGGTTTCTTGGTTTAGGGTATTTGTTTTAATCTCACTTAATGCCATAACAAATCACTTGTGGAATCTTCGTTCCTGACCAGAGATCAAGCCCTGACCCTTTGGAGTGGGAGCACTGTCTCTAAGACCCTAGACCACCAGAGAAGTAACCCTGCAGCTGCTGCTGCTGCTAAGTCGCTTCAGTCGTGTCCGACTCTGTGCGACCCCCTAGACGGCAGCCCGCCAGGCTCCACCATCCCTGGGATTCTCCAGGCAAGAACACTGGGGTGGGGAGAACTAACCCTATCAAATAGTGAGAACTCACGCAAAGGAAACCACTTGAAAACAAGACCCGGCATCACCCAACCACCAGTAGCACCCTGTGCACCCTCATCTAAACAACAAACAAAACAAAAAACACAAACCCAATCATCAGCAGATAGGATTACCACCTCACTCAGCCTTGCCCATCAGAGGAAAAGCAAACAGACAAAACACTCAGCACAAATCTCACTCTATACAAAGCTTACACAAACCACTGGACCAACTTTACAAGGGCAGAAACCAAAAAAAAAAGAATTCAACCTTGAAGTCTGGGGAAAGGAGACCTCAAGCACAGTAAGTTAAAAAAAAAAAAAAGAAATGGCAGAGAAATAATACACAAATGAAGGAACAAATTAGAAACACAGAGGTCCAAATAAATGAAGAGGAAATAGGCAAACTACCTGAAAAAGAATTCAGAATAATGATAGTAAAGATGGTTAAAAAAAAAAACCTTGAAAACAAAATGGAGAAAATGCAAGAATCAATTATCAAAGACCTAGAAGAGTTAAAGAATAAACATACAGAGGCAAACAACACAATTACTGAAATTAAAAATATTTTGGAAGGAATCAATAACAATATCTGAAGCAGAAGAATGAATCAGTGATCTGGAAGATAAAATAGTGGAAATAACTTCTGAAGAGCAAAATAAAGAAAAGAATGAAAAGAACTGAGGATAGTCTCAGAGACCTCTCGGACAATATCAAATGCACCAACGTTCAAATTATAGGGGTCCCAGAAGAAGAAGAGAAGAAGAAAGGGTATGAGAAGATTCTTGAAGAGATTATAGTTGAAAATTTCCCCAACATAGAAAAGGAAATAGTCAAACAAGTTCAAGAGGCACAAAGAGTCCCATACAGGATAAACCCAAGGAGAAACATGCCAAGACACATACTAAGTAAACTAACAAAGACTAAACACAAAGAAAGAATATTAAAAGCATCAAGGGAAAGGCAACAAGTAACATACAAGGGAAACCCTGTACATTATCCTTCAGCAGAAACTGCAGGCCAGAAGGAAATGGCAGGATATTTAAAGTACTGAAAGGGAAACCTCTATAACCAAGATTATTGTACCCAGCAAGGATCTCATTCAGAATTGATGGAGAAATAAAAAGCATCCCAGACAAGCAAAAGTTAAGAGAATTCAGTATCTCTCCATCTAGTCAAAGCTATGGTTTTCCCTGTGGTCATGTATGGATGTGAGAGTTGGACTGTGAAGAAGGCTGCGTGCCGAAGAATTGATGCTTTTGAACTGTGGTGTTGGAGAAGACTCTTGAGAGTCCCTTGGACTGCAAGGAGATCCAACCAGTCCATTCTGAAGGAGATCAGCCCTGGGATTTCTTTGGAAGTAATGATGCTAAAGCTGAAACTCCAGTACTTTGGCCACCTCATTTGAAGAGTTAACTCATCTGAAAAGACTCTGATGCTGGGAGGGATTTAGGGCAGGAGTAGAAGGGGACGACCGAGGATGAGATGGCTGGATGACATCATGGACAGGATGGACGTGAGTCTCGGTGAACTCCAGGAGTTGGTGATGGACAGAGAGGCCTGGTGTGCTGCTCTCTGGGGTCGCAAAGAGTTGGACACAACTAAGTGACTGAACTGAACTGACCTGAACTGAAACCAGCTTTACAACAATTGTTAAAGGGACTTATATAGTCAAGAAATACAAGAGAAGGAAAAAGATCTACAAAATCAGTTCAGTTGCTCAGTCATGTCTGACTCTTTGCCACCCCATAAATCGCAGCACGCCAGGCCTCCCTGTCCATCACTAACTCCCGGAGCCCACCCAAACTCATGTCCATCGAGTCGGTGATGCCATCCAACCATCTCAACCTCTGTCATCCCCTTCTCCTCTTGCCCCCAATCTTTCCCAGCATCAGGGTCTTTTACAATGAGTCAGCTCTTCACATCAGGTGGCCAAAGTATTGGAGTTTCAGCTTCAGCATCAGTCCTTCCAATGAACACCCAGGACTGATCTCCTTTAGGATGGACTGGTTGGATCTCCTTGCAGTCCAAGGGACTCTNAGGGTCTTTTACAATGAGTCAGCTCTTCACATCAGGTGGCCAAAGTATTGGAGTTTCAGCTTCAACATCAGTCCTTCCAATGAACACCCAGGACTGATCTCCTTTAGGATGGACTGGTTGGATCTCCTTGCAGTCCAAGGGACTCTCAAGAGTCTTCTCCAACACCACAGTTCAAAAGCATCAATTCTTTGGTGCTCAGCCCACTTTATAGTCCAACTCTCACATCCATACATAACTACTGGAAAAACCATAGCCTTGACTAGATGGACCTTTGTTGGCAAAGTAATGTCTCTACTTTTCAATATGCTGTCTAGGTCGGTCATAACTTTCCTTCCAAGGAGTAAATGTCTTTTAATTTCATGGCTATAGTCACCATCTGCAGTGATTTTGGAGCCCTCAAAAATCAACCCCAAACAACTAAGAAAATGGCAATAGGAACATATGTATCAATAATTACTTTAAATGTAAATGGATTCAATGCTCCAGCCAAAAGACAGACTGGATGCTGCTGTTCCTAAGTTGCTTCAGTTGTGTCCAACTCTGTGTGACCCCATAGACCCTGGGATTCTCCAGGCAAGAACACTGGAGTGGGTTGCCATTTCCTTCTCCAATGCATGAAGGTGAAAAGAGAAAGTGAAGTCGCTCAGTCATGTCTGACTCTTAGCGACCCCATGGACTGCAGCCCTCCAGGCTCCTCCGCCCATGGGATTTTCCAGGCAAGAGTACTGGAGTGGACAGAATAAAGTAGCCTGAAATCTGATTCCCTAATGTGCCAGATGAGATTTCAACATGTTATTGGAAAAAGACAGTGGGAACAGTAGGATGACTAGCAAGATTTGTTCTGAAGATTGTCTCCATAATGGTCACACCCTCTTCTCATTCCCCAGTTCCCTTAAGAATTTTTTTTTTAATAGTAGCATACCAAGAAATCTTTTGAGAGCATAAAATTACCTCCTTCTTCCAAATGTAGAGAAGACTCTAGAACATAAAATTGCATCCATGGCTTGAGAACATAAGGCTTTTTTAGTTCCTGGAATGACCAAGCTCTCAGTGGTTGGTTATTTATCGTATCATAAATAACTGTGAAGGATACAAGTCTTCAGGAAACCAGGGTAGTACCTAGAATGTTCTTGTAGTGGATGATTCAGTCTTCAAGGATTCTTCCAAAGTAATGACACTGAAAGCTACCTTTTAATTTTGTAGATTTGTTCATTCTATCTCAAGTCTGTGAGGTTAACCAGGACTGACTCATAGGCTGGTCTTCACAAGAGTTTCTTTTTTCGGTTCCCTTTTGGTAGAAGGTGAAGTGTGACTTGCTGTCCAGAAGAACTGCAGGTTGTTACATCACCCTGCTCACTACAGGTTAAGGTGGTTATGGAGGTTGTTCTGCATCTGATGATGTACAGTCTGCCATTCACTTATAAGCCTCCTAAAGTAAGCAGTGGGGGCAGAGAGGGAGGCTTCCCCAGTGGCTCAGTGGTAAAGAATCCACTTGCCAATGCAGGAGACATGAGTTCAACCCCTGGGTTGGGAAGTTCCCCTGGAGAAGGAAGTGGCAACCCACTCCAGCATTCTTGCCTGGAAAACACCATGGACAGAGGACCGTGGTGGTCTACAGTTCATGGGGTTGCAAAAGAGGCAGACATGACTTAGCGACTAAACAACTACAATGTAAGGAAGCGGGCGACCCACGTATCCAAAGTCGCACATGACCTGGGGCAGATACAGGAATGGAGCTTGCGGTTGGCTGGTTTTTCCAGGTTGGGGAAAAGCTGGGGTGTCTCAGGACTGACTGCTGCACCTCTTCTCATTGCTGGTGTTCAATTAATTAAACACAGAAGCCATCAGACTGAGGACGCTCTGAGGCCGTGGTGCCCCAAGTAAGCAAACAAAAACCTAAGGCTGTAAATGCCTCAAGCCTAAGAGATCAAACTCCAAGGACAACCACTCACAAGCAGCTTTAAGCTTTAAGCCAGTCAGTCAATAATTTCCTTCCTCTGCTTCTGCCTTTTCTGTCTCTCCTCAGCTCCTGTTGGCCAAGGGCTCTTAGCCACTTCTGGTCTGGTGGTACTGCCTGATGCTAATCATGAAAGTGACAGTGAAGTCGCTCAGTCGTGTCCGACTCTTTGCGACCCCATGGACTGTAGCCTACCAGGCTCCTCTGTCCGTGGGATTTTCCAGGCAATAGTACTGGAGGGGATTGCCATTTTCTTCTCCAGGGGATCTTCCTGACCCAGGGATGGAACTTGGGTTCTCCCGCATTGTAGACAGACTCTTTACCGTCTGAGCCACATAAAGGCTCAAATAAACTCTTCAGATTTTTAATAGGCCTCCATTTATCTTTTCACACCAGAGTGTATCAGTGCTTCAGGGCAGATTGAGGTGAAGCCTTGTGGTCCCAATATTTCTGCCTCTAAATTCTTTATTGTGGACCATTCCTCCCTCGAGTTGGAGCAATGACCCAATTATCTAGGCCGGTCTTTCACGAGTCCTTTTTTTTTAAATTTGTGTTTTATTTTATTTTCGGCTGTGCTGGGTCTTTGTTGCAGCCTGAGGGCTTTCTCTAGCTTCTGCGAGCAGGGCCACTCCCTAGCTGCTGTGTGCAGGCTTCTCAATGTGGTGGGCTTTCTTGTAGAGCGTGGGCTCAATCGTTGCAGCTGGGTAGTCGTGGTGCTTGGGCTGGATTGCCCTGAGGCATGTGAGATCTGGCAGATGCCACCGTCAGAATAACCACGCTCTAGGTTGATGGGTACCTCCAAGTCAAAGGACCTCAGCTACGTCTCTCCCGTGGGTGCCTCAGTGGTTTCTGGCGCTCTCCCTCCCAAAGGCCTCGGAAGTCCACGAAGACAAGTCTTTCAGCTGCAGGTATCAGGTGGCATTGACTCCATTCCTTCTGTCCTGCTCTGGCCCTGCTTGGGCACATCTGCCGCCTCTGGGATTTCTTGGAGAAATGGTGCTTTGCAGGTTATACTGTAGCTGGGCCGCAAGTGCTGCCCTGTCACTCACCTGGTATAGACAACAGGGGGTCCTGCCCTGCCCCGTGCCATACTTTGTCACCCGAACCAAGTCCCTGAGATGGCAAGGTGTTTGTGACTGGGGCTCACGTACACAGGCTACGTGTCATCCAGAACCCTCCCAGCATCCTATCTCCTCCAGGAGCTCACACAGCTCCATGGGAGGTGTCCCCTTGGCTTATGGCTGCAGCCCCACCAGACACACAGAACCTCAGTTGACAGGTGCACTGAAGGTTTTTGAAAAATTTGTTTCTAATTAAAACAATTCCTTTTGATTTCCATTCTTGCTAAAAAAAAAAACTCTCTAAAATGCCTGAGTTTACTTTCCTGTCTTAGTATATTCACTGCCGTGAATCTAAATTCACATAATCCCTTTTCCACCGTCTGACATGGTAGTTCAGTATTTGAAAAACCAGTAGGTTTTTTTCTTATTAATATGGGCTTCCCTGGTGGCTCAGCTGGTAAAGAATCTACTGTAATGTGGGACACCTGGGTTCAATTCCTGGGTCGGGAAGATCCCCTGGAGGAGGGCATGGCAACCCACTCCAGTATTCTTGCCTGGAGAATCCCCATGGACAGAGGAGCCTGGTGGGCTATAGTCCATGGGGTTGCAAAGAGTTGGGCATAGCTGAGCAGAAGCACTTTTGCTTCTTATTAATATAAGTGTATAGGAGCATGTCTGGAAAATAAGGAATTTAGGGCTAGATAAGAACTGAAATCAGAAAATTTTTTTCAACTTAAAATACGAGCAAAAACTAAATGCCTCGGTTATTTTTTCCCCCTTTTTAAGTTCAGAAAAATGTATCTGCTTAATTTTGAGTTTCAGAGACACAAGTTCTCACTTTTGTGATTGTAGTTAGTACCTACAATCCTGAGAAAATTTTTCAGCTGTAGTGGAAAGGATATATAACCTGAGTAAACAGGTGTTGGAAGCCTTGGAGGTAAGTTGACACAGGAAATTACAGCCACCAAGCTGCATTGGCAGGCAAAACATTTGTGCAGTAAAGACAGTACAAAACTTTCTGTAGATGTAAGACTTATTCAAGTTTTTGGAACTTCCCACGGTGTCTCTCGGAGAAGGCAATGGCAACCCACTCCAGTACTCTTGCCTGGAAAATCCCATGGACGGAGGAGCCTGGTAGGCTGCAGTCCATGGGGTTGCAAAGAGTCGGACACGACTTCACTTTCACTTTCATGCGTTGGAGAAGAAAATGGCAACCCACTCCAGTGTTCTTGCCTGGAGAATCCCAGGGACTGAGGAGCCTGGTGGGCTGCCATCTATGGGGTCACACAGAGTCCGACACGACTGAAGTGACTTAGCAGCAGCAGCAGCAGCAGCAGCAGCAGCAGCATGGTGTGTCTAGTTATTGGATACAGCTGGGAAAGGACCGCCATTAAACTTCCAGGGCTGGTTCTGTGCTGCTTTGAAAAGTGTGGGAGTAGGACTCAGATTTGTGGCATATGCTCCATTGTTCTTTGTTGCGGGGTTTGCACTGAGGATGCTGTTGTCTGAAGTTTCCATCTTCTGGGCTGCTCCATGCCTGGTCCTTCAGTTGGAGATGGTAGGCTTTTTGGGGGGCTTTGGTCTATGCTTGTTGGGGTTTCTGACTGGTCTTTTCGGGAGGATATGAAGCAAACAGAAAACTCAGAAACTCACCACCATGTTGTTCCTTGGATCTCATGGTCCCCTGATAGTCCGCCTTCTTTTCTCTGTCTTTTTAAAGCTCCTTGTGTTTGTTTTATATGTAATGTCTAGAATTTTAAGTGGTGAGTACATGTGTGTTAGTCAGTCGGTCATGTCTGACTCTTTGCAGTCTCATAGACTGTAGCCCACCAGGCTCCTCTGTCCATGGAATTCTCCAGGCAACAATACTGGAGCAAGTTGCCATTCTCTTCTCCAGGGGATCTTCCCGACCCAGGGATCAAACCCAGGTATCCCGAATTGTGGGCAGATTCTTTACCGTCTGAGCCACCATTGCTTAGTGGGAAAATTATATCTAGTCCATGTTGCCAGGATCTAACTTCATTTTTTCTCAAGGTTTCTACGAAGAGCGATTTGCCCTGATCTATTAATAAGTATCTGGGTAGCTTGTGTGTTTTGTTTTTAACCTTGCTGCCTTCAAAAGCAATCCTGAGGGGGTTTTATTCATGTTACTGAATGCAGGGCCTTGTGGGGTCATCCTTGACTTTCTTTTGACCCTCTTTGGATTAATGCGTGTCATTTACACTTCAGCCTGTTTTAAGAGAAGCTCTCTTGGGCTGGGATAACAGCGGAACAACACTGTGACTCCCAGGGCTCGAGACGCAGTGTCCCGCTGGCCCCCAGGCCACCCTACCCCAACATTCAGAGCCAGTGTTCCCAGTTTTTAACCAACTTACTTCATCTTCGAAGACCTCATCACCTTCCAGTGTGCCGATGGGGTCTTTTAATACACGATCCCAAAAGCTCTCTTTGTAATCAAACTCCGTGGCTTTCACTGGTGGAAGGCACAGCCGAAGGAGTGGCATTTGGAAAAAGAACCGAAACGACAAACAGGAAAAGGGAAACAGATTTACGGCATTTACACCTGACCTTTTAACTACAAATGCATAGGTCATCAATAAGACTTTAAATTCATCAAACCACGTAAAGTTTGACTTGGAGACATTAGTAAAACAGGAATGAAAGGGTATCTCAGTGGCAGATTTAGGAAAGTGTGTGTTTCTGGTGGTCAGGGAAGGTGCATCTGACAAAGTGACATTTGAGTGAGTCCTGCATGAAGCAAGGGAGTGAGCAGGCAGATGGCTGGGGAAGACCATCCCTGGCAGGGGGCAGAGGAGGTGCAAAGGCCCTGAGGTGGGAGGGAGTGGGAGCGTGTTGAGGTATCTGACAAACTGCAGGAGGCACAGTATGTGCGGAGGGGAGTGAGAGTGAGGTGAGCTGGGAGGGCCAAGGCCAACTCTCTCTCGGAGGACCTAGTAGGCCCTGGGGCAGAATTTAGATCTTATTCCCAGAGAGATTTATTCTGAGTGTGATTTTCTCTTGGAAATCCTGAGAAATATTCCTATCTCCTGTCAGTTTTGTCAAAAATTGCCCATCTCCAGAATTCCAGATGGTTCGCAATTGCTAAAGCATTAAAAGATGAATCCCCAAGCCATTGAGCTTAAAACAAAACAAAACAAGTCTCTGGGAGATAGCAGATGCCTTTGTTCACAAGGTCAACCACAGCCTGGTGACGGTGGGCCAAGAGAGGGGCTGGAGACCTCCAGTGTGGACAGGGTGCGAATTGAATGAAGGAACGAATAATTACAACTTGGGCGTTCTTTGTGATCTCCATACAGGATATCTCTGCACTGCCTCTGGACTTGGGTTCTGTCATGCAAACGCTGACTCCTCTGGGCCCCTGGAGGGATGGTGAGCTCCACCCAGCTGGATCTACCTGTCCTGACATCAGGCCAGGGGCCTCTCTTCCTGCAGACCTCCCGCCCCAGCCTCGGCTTGTTCCTGGTGGAAACCTGCCTCATTGCAGGGGCCCCTGTGCGGCCAGAGTACCCCCTCGCCCCCACGCTGGTGGTTCTTTCCTGCCAAGTCCTTCCAGGCACACACCCTCTCCACTGAGGGGCTCACAGCTGGCAAAGGCAGGGCCCTTCCGGCTCCACTCCAGGACACTGTGTCCCCAGACTGTCCGCCTGGGCTGTGGCCTGGAGAAGTTTCTTCTCGTTGAGAGAATCTGCCGAGAACCCACAGGGATTCAGGCAAGCCCTCAGGAGAAGTAGTGGAGCTGGCAGAACTGGAGTCTGGGGAGGCCGGGCGCTGCGCCCCCGAGCAAGGTTCTCTGAGGACGTGCCTGCCTCTGACCCTGCTAGCTCACCAGCTCCCTGTGATTTATCAGTGCCACCTTTTAATAGGCTTTATTGAATAATAGACACTTAATTTGAGGGGGCGGGGAAAACAGAAGTAGGTGTTTGTCAAGGGAAGAAGGGGACTTGGCAGGCCCGAAT
>SJYV01017539.1:0-13653 GCA_006410875.1 Neotragus pygmaeus | reverse complement strand
GTCTCTGAGAAGTTTAATGATCTAAGCTTGTAGGTGGCAGAGCCGAGGGCCATGAAACCAGGACCCTTGCCCTCTGGTTCTCACACTCCTTCTGCCACACAGCATGTCTTCTCTGGAGTCATGCCCCTTTGTGTAACAGTTTTAACAATGCATTAGGAGCGCTTTGTTTTTTTGCCTGGCCTTGCATTCGTGTCGGCATCTGACAGATGTGCGTGTTGGGTGGCACAGATGATTCAAATGGCAAGGTGATTCCAGCCCGCAGGGTGGCAGCCATGTGGCTTGCTCTGAGGCCTTTCAGTTTGCTTCTACTGTTTAGAGGAGGCAGTCACCAGGTATAAATCTCAGTCCCTTCCACCTACGATGACTCCAAAAAAAAAAAATTTCACATCCACACCCACCAGTTCGCTCTTTCCTTTTGATCTCTGGGAAGGAGGTGTTCTTCCTCTTGCCCGGCCACCTGCACACCCTTTCTGATTGCCTTACGTCTTTCTCCCGTCACCTGGCTCTTTCCTAACAATCTGTAGTTCCATCCAGACCTTTCCTAGCTGAAAAGGCAAAACAAACCTTTCCTCACTGCCGTGTCTTACTCCGACTGCTTCTTTCTTGTTCCCTTCGCAGCTCAAGTGCTGGAGACAGAAGTAGGTAAACACTCTGTGCATGCCTGCTCTCCTCCCATCCACTTTCTGAACCCACTGCAGGCTGTGCGCCTCCACCTCTACCCTCCATGCCCGGGTCCCCGGTGATGGCCTCCTAGATGCCCAGGTCCAGGAGGGCGCTTGAGCATAGCCTGCATGACCTCTTTGTGACATCTGACACTACTGGCCGCCAGCCCCGCATGCACTGCCCTTTTGTGTTGTCGACTCTTTCTTCTACCTCTTCAGTTGTTGCTCAGTCGCTAAGTGGTGTCCGATTCTTTGCAGCCGCGTGGACCGCAGCACGCTGGGCTCCTCTGTCCTCCACTGTCTCTTGGAGTTTGCTCAGATTCATGCCCATTGAGTCGGTGATGCTCTCTAACCATCTCATCCTCTGCCACCCCTCTTCAGGCATGCTCCAATCTCCTCCAGAAGCTGCCTGCCCCGCCCCTTCTTCAGGATCTGCCCTCAGTCATCTTTTCTCCTTCTTCAGCCTTTCTCTGGTTAGTCTCATCTCCACTCAGGGCTTCAACTCTTGAACCACTGATGACCACCGGGTTGATTTTTCCAGCCTGAAATTCCCCAGAGTTTTCTGAGCTCTGCCTCCTTTTGGTGGTTCTTGTAAATGTTGCAGCAGCATCTCACAGAGAACCTGAGCCTGGCAGGTTTCACATCTGCCTCCCCTGGACCTCTTCACACTGAGCTTTCTCTTTCTCCTCCTTCCTGGGTTGTCCATGTCAGTTCCTTTCTGTATCTTCTGCTTTATCCCCCTGGCAACCCAGTTGTACGGGGATTATTTCTAAATGTCTGTTGAAAGTTTTCCCTTTTCTGCATTCCTCAACACCCCTTTATAGTTTAGCATTTATTTTATTAAATTTATTTATTATTTATTTGGCTGCACTGGGTCTTCGTTGTGGCACTTGGGGTCTTTGATTTTCATTGCTACATGTGGGTTCTTTCTTTCTTTAGTTATTTACGGCATGGTAACTNTCCTCAACACCCCTTTATAGTTTAGCATTTATTTTATTAAATTTATTTATTATTTATTTGGCTGCACTGGGTCTTCGTTGTGGCACTTGGGGTCTTTGATTTTCATTGCTACATGTGGGTTCTTTCTTTCTTTAGTTATTTACGGCATGGTAACTCTTAATTGCGGCATGTGGGATCTAGTTCACTAACCAGGGATCGAATGCAGGCCCCTTGCATTGCGAGCGCAGAGTCTTAGCCATGGAACCACCAGGGACATCCTATGGTTGAGCTTCTTGTCACTTATTTGAGCTCTTGCAGCTTCCTTCTAACCTGTCTTCTCGCGTTTTCTCTTCAAACCGTCTGCCACACTGTTCTGCATGATAATTATTATATGAAAGCCAGATCAAGTTGTCCTAGTTTAAGATTCCTTGGAACCTCTCCATTGCCTCCAGAAAAAGAACCTCCAGTTCCCTTCTTACCTGTCTTTCCAGGTGTGGGCTGGGGCCCTCCCAACCCAGGGAGACTGTTACCCAGGCTCTTGAGCAAGGATTTCCCCTTCTGCTCCAGGAGCCCACACCTCCAGCCTCAGCACTTTTCCTTGGCCTCGTTTTTGAGGGTTGGGTCACTGGTCTCATATGCTTGTTTGTCCTTTGTATTTAGCACAGGTGAAGACTGGAGCCAAACAGGGCAATTTCCTGCCCTGTGCTCAGCTTGAGAGTTCTTATCCAGTTTACTTTGATCTGGAGTCTGAAAGATCACCTCTAATAAGTGTTTGTTGGAGGAGAAGGGGAAAACAGTTTGCTGTGGCACCGAATTTCCTGTTTTAGGACACTTAGACAGGCAGCAGGCACTAAGTTCAATAATTTTTTTAGAGGAATTGTTCAGATTACCATTTCTAGCCTGTTTATTTCCCAGGTCACTCTAGGCATTGTTGGGTGTGGGTTTGAAAATAAGCAGCGTAATCCAATTAGTAGGTGTTCTTAGTAGAGTGCCAGCCTTAAATTGCTGTGCTTTTCAGTATTGAATTTAGAGATTAATCGGGGTTTATGTACAAGAAAAATTGAAAAGTAATGATTTTTATGTATCTGCTGTGTATATAAGTGCTTTGCACTAGTTTAATTAAGACTCCAGATTTCCTTTCGTGAAAGTGTTAGTCGTGTCTGACTCTTTGAGACCCTATGGACTGTATCCCGCCAGGCTCCCACTGCCCATGTGGATTCTCCAGGCAAGAGTGGGTTGCCATTCACTTCTCCAGGGGATCTTCCCGACTCAGGGATCGAACCCAGGTCTCCTACATTGCGGGAGGATTCTTTAACTGTTTGAACTACCAGGGAAGCCCTTCCTTTTGTGTGTGTGTGTGTGTGTGTATTTAAAATATTGAAGTGGTACTTACAATAAAATTGTAAGTGGTACTTACAATAAAATTTTGCCCTGAATGAATCACATTTTGGGGAATGAGCCAGCCTTTTTGGGTAGAGGCAGTAACTCCTCTATACCACTTGGGTATCATTAATGGGTATCCTAGTAACTTAAGAATTATTGACCCTGAAAATGCCCGGCTGGCAGTCTGGGTTTAATTTTCTAGTAAGATTAATTAACTTGCAGTAAAGGGTAAAACAGACACCAGGGTCCTTTATGTCCCTTATGTTCTCTCAGGATTCCAGTGAACTAGTTGCTAAGATGAGGGAAAACACTGGTGTGTTGTTCTGAACCTAATTGAGTCCCTTGTATTATGACTCACCTATAGTTCAGAGATT
Source organism: Neotragus pygmaeus (assembly GCA_006410875.1). Classification (NCBI taxonomy): domain Eukaryota; kingdom Metazoa; phylum Chordata; class Mammalia; order Artiodactyla; family Bovidae; genus Neotragus; species Neotragus pygmaeus. Next base: position 10,295 of record SJYV01017539.1, on the reverse strand, counting down.
TCGTGCAAGTCATATAACATAACTGCATGGCGGCTTGTTTCTCGCTTCCTTGGTTCATGTTTCTCGTAATCTGTCAGGCTGCAGCTGTGAACCCAAGGCTCTGGTAGGAGACCATCCCAGTCAGCAGTGAGTCTGCCTCATGCTTCTCACCATCTCTTGGAGGTGAGATGTCCGTTCTGTGTGTGGGGCTGTGTGTGCTAAGTTGCTTCAGTCTTGTCCGACTCTTTGCAACCCTGTGAGCTATAGCCCACCAGGCTCCTCTGTCCTTGGGATTCTCAGGCAAGAATCCTGCTATGGGTTGCTGTGCACTCCTCCAGGGGATCTTCCTGACCTAGGGATTGAACCCAAGTCTCTTAGGTCTCATGCATCTGCAGACAGATTCTTTATCACTAGCATCACCTCAAAGCCCCAAATGGGGCTATCTTCAGGATAAAAGAGATCCTTCTCTTCAAAATGGGCATGTTTCCCAGTTACCAGTTCCCTCTGTGGGGAGAGAAGGAAGCCTGGAGCTCAGTGACGGCACTCACCCAGAGGGGCACATTTTGTCTGGTGTGTTAATTTGAGTACCAGGGAAGTCCCTTGGTGAAACTAAAAGGGGCTTCCCAGGTGGCTGAGTGGGTAAAGAATCCACCTGCGATTGATGAGATACCTGTTCAGTCCCTGGGTTGGAAGATCCATTGGAGGACATGGCAACCTACTCCAGTATTCTTGGCTGAGAAATCCCATGCACCGAAGAGCCTGGTGGGCTGTAGTCCATGGGGCCATAAGGAATTGGACACAACTCAAGTCACTGAGTGCATGTGTGAGCACACATGCGCACGCACTAACACACACAGTGAAACTGAAAAGAGGTTGAGTTGCAAACTTTCAAATGAAACATCATAAAGTAAGTCCTACATGTCTTCTTTATCTTTTTGCCCTTGTGTCCGAATGTGAAGATGTTTTCCTATAAACTGCTAAGTGTAATTTAGACACTTGTATTTTAGTTGAAGAAAAACTTCTACATGTTAGCCTACTTGAGAATTCCCACCCCCACCCCCCTTTTCCCCAGAGTTTTCGCTATTACCATAAACAATGGAAAGTAGATTCTTACCCTCCTTATCACCAACTAGAAATGCACTTTGCTTAGTTTTTTTTCTGTGTGTGATGAGGGGGTGGATAATCATTATGTTCTTTTCTGCTCCAAAATATTATGGTTCTTTTTTAAAAAAGAGTTTGAATTCCCACAATTGAACTGTGATGCTATTTCCTATATCAAGTCCATTAGCATACCCTTTAGTAGCTTTTATTCTAAATTACTTTTCTTGTTTTTACAGTGAATGATCGGAAGTTGATTTTCATCACCCATTCAGCAAACAAGAACTGTCTTCCTTCCTTTGATCTTAGCAACGTGTGTGTGTTTTTGTTTTCATCTTGTGAACAGTCTTTATTGGTTGCATCAGAGGGGGAGGATATAAAGCTCTGACTTCTGACTCAGGGGAGGGGGGGCTCCAGAGACTCCATCACCACCACCCCGAGCCCCCCAGAGCTGGTCTTACTAATTTTGATCCTGGAATTACATAGATAGCTCACGTTTAAGTTTCTATAGTGTACAAGGTCTGTGCATGCTCAGTCACTCGGTCATGTCTGACGCTGCAACCCCATGGACTATATATAGCCCACCTCCTCTGTCCATGGAATTCTCCAGGCAAGAATTCTGGTTGCCATTTCCTCCTCCAGGGGTTCTTCCTGACCCATGGATTGAACCTGCGTTAGCAGGCGGATTCTTTACTACTGCACCACCTGGGAAGCCCACCTCTATAGCCCAGGGTCTGTAGAGTAGAATATTCTATACTTGTGCAAGTATCCTTAATTAGTATAAGTGAGTGAAAGTCACTCAGTTATGTCTGACTCTTTGTGACCCCATGGACTAGACAATCCTTGGAATTCTCCAGGCCAGAATACTGGAGTGGGTAACCATTCCCTCCCCCAGGGGATCTTCCCAACACAGGGATTGAACCAAGGTCTCTCTCATTGCAAGCGGATTCTTTACCAGCTGAGCCACCAGGGAAGCCCAGCATACTGCTGTGGAGAAGGCAATGGCACCCACTCCAGTATTCTTGCCTGGAAAATCTCATGGATGGAGGAGCCTGGTAGGCTGCAGCCCATGGGGTCTCGAAGAGTCAGATGTGACTGAGCGACTTCACTTTCACTTTTATGCGTTAGGGAAGGAAATGGCAACCCACTCCAGTGTTTTTGCCTGGAGAATCCCGGGGACGGGGGAGCCTGGTGGGCTGCCATCTTTGGGGTCGCACAGAGTCAGACACGACTGAAATGACTTAGCAGCAGCAGCAGCAGCATACTGTTGAAGAACTGGGCTGTGACTGTTTTGGGGAGAATTTCCAAACTATTTTTCTTCTTAGATATCATCTTTTTTACTCCTAGCAATATCCTTCCTGAGCATTTTGACATCTTAATAATTTTATAACTAGGGGTGAATAATAAATATATAATAGGACATGTAATCCATGGAATGCTAAACACTCTGGATATTGTTGGAGGGTAGGAAGATACACCTGAAAATTTTTTTTGGGGGGTGGGGTGAGCTGAGGCACTAATCCAATAGAACTTTCAGGCATTATAGGTAGTGGTTAAGAATGTGAGTTTTGGATTAAGGCAGATTTGGGTTTGAATCTTATTTTTACCTTGAATTAGCAGTTAGACTACAGGCAAATTACTCAACTACTAAAAATTACTGCTCAAGCCTCAGTTTCTAATCTATAAAACAGAAACAGTAATAGAATATTTCTTAGATTTTAGGCTCAAACAAGAAAATGTTTGTGAAACCCTTAGATGTGTGATTGGCATATAGTGATTATTTAATAAATAGCTTGTGTATCACGCCATTATCATGAGTATTACATGATTATTATCATTATTATTACAACACTATTTGTCTTGGCTTATAATCTGAAATTGAGGTAGTTGAAAAGTTTAGACTATTAAAGCCTTAAGAAAATATTTAAGGAATATTTGATGTGAATATTGAAGTGAAGGGTAGTTAAGTGAAGTGAATTGAAGTGAAGATAGGGAAAGACAGGGAACCCTGGCGCGCTGCTGTCTGTGGGTTGCAAAGAGTCGGACACGATTTAGTGACCTAACGAACAACAACAAAGGAAATATTAAATGGGAGGTAATGTTTCTAACTCCAGTACTTTGGCCACCTCATGTGAAGAGTTGACTCATTGGAAAAGACTCTGATGCTGGGAGGGATTGGGGGCAGGAGGAGAAGGGGACGACAGTGGCTGGATGGTATCACCGACTCAGTGGACGTGAGTTTGGGTGAACTCCGGGAGTTAGTGATGGACAGGGAGGCCTGGTGTGCTGCAATTCATGGGGTCGCAAAGAGTCGGACATGACTGAGCGACTGAACTGAATGTTTCTAATGTATAACATTGTAGAGTCAGACCGGGCTCATTTTCCTTTACTTACAAGTGGGACAATTCTACCTGAACCACAGGGGTGTTATGAAGATGAAATAGAATATATTAGCCTAGCATATAGTAACTGGGATATCCCACCTTCCCTTGAGAGTGAAAGCAAATTCACACTGTGGGAGAAGTGTCCACTACCCATCTTCAGGTTGTCTCTATTGACATTGCAGTTATATTTAGTAGTCACCAGGGTCTTAAGAGCTATCCTAATGTTTGGGGTTGATTTGATGGTCTTCTTCTCAGTTGTTTTGGTGATGTAATGAAATTCTATACCATGGGCTTAATTTTACTCCTGTTTTAAAGTGTGCTTTTTAAAATAAGAGACTTGAATAAATACTTTGTGCTGCTAATTAAGTACTGAGTCCTGCTGCATTTTCAGGATTCCAGGGTTTTATTGTTGTTGTGAGAACTTGTCAGGGCTTTCAGTTGTGTTGCTATTTGGGCATCATGGAACATATGGAAAAAAGATGACGGAGCTATACATCATATGGTGTTAACTGGTGTTCTGGGTTCAGGTAGGAAAGGCATGAGTAGGCCCTTGTTTTCATGTAATTTGTGAGGGACAGGCAACACTTGGGTACACGAATAGAGTAGGATGATTTTACAAGGTAGGGAATCCCTGCTGCTGCTGAGTCGCTCCAGTCATGTCTGACTCTGTGAGGCCCCATAGACGGCAGCCCACCAGGCTCCCCCGCCCCTGGGATTCTCCAGGCAAGAACACTGGAGTGGGTTGCCATTTCCTTCTCCAACGCATGAAAGTAAAAAGTGAAAGTGAAGCCTCTCTGTCGTGTCCGACTCTTCGCGACCCAGTGGACTGCAGCCCCCCAGGCTCCTCCATCCGTGGGAGTTTCCAGGCAAGAGTGCTGGAGTGGGGTGCTAAAATCATCAACGTGTCCCAAGATGTTCATTCAGCGTTTGGTTTAAATAGTATTGATTAGAGCATGAACTTTCAAAACAATTTTTATGTATTCTTTTTATGGGCACCAATTTTTATGTATCTTAATGTGAGCTCAAGAAATATATTTACTCCAGCACATCAAACCCAGAATTTCATAAATATTACTTAAGATGAAGCCAAGTAAAAAAGTGGATTGATTATAAGTTGATTAAAAAAAAAAAGTATAGGTAGTATTCTAATATGGTATCACTGTAGGGACAGTGTGAAATTGACTGAAGTTTGGGTAAAAGTGTTTCAGACTAGACTTTGAGTCATGGAGAATTAGGAAGTTCAGTTAGAGATGGGGCAGTGTCCAGAATAAGCTTGATGCCTCAGTGTGACTTAAGACATTTCTTTGCCTTCATCAGTGAGGGAACTTTTCATGTTCGAAAAACTTTCCTTAGTTGAGAATCNTCAGACTAGACTTTGAGTCATGGAGAATTAGGAAGTTCAGTTAGAGATGGGGCAGTGTCCAGAATAAGCTTGATGCCTCAGTGTGACTTAAGACATTTCTTTGCCTTCATCAGTGAGGGAACTTTTCATGTTCGAAAAACTTTCCTTAGTTGAGAATCAAATTTTGTTCATCATTTTTCTTTCCCCTGTTCTTCTGCTTCTCCATCCAACTGGTGCTTAATAAATGTTTCTACTACTGACAGCTGTTACTGCTCTTCCCGCTGCTAATGCCATATGGTCGGCATTTTTGAGTGAGGAGTATCTTTCAGAAGACTTTTATGATATTACTGTGTGAAATGTATTTCTGATTATGCCAGCAGGTTGTCGTGCAAGTTATTGGGTGGGGAGACTTGAAGAAGAATGGGGCTGGACTATGTGAATACTGAGTATTTTCAGGAGTGAAAACAGTAGAGGGGCCATCGATTTTATTCAGAATATCAGAATAGGGTAGAACCATCACTGGATGGTAATGAAGATAGAGCTGATTTTGATTAGAGCATTACAGTCTGTGTTTTAGTCCCCTTGCTTGCAAACGTGATATTTTATTGATTGATTGACAACGTGGGGTAGATTGCGGCATTCACTCTTGAGAGCAGGTCTCACGCCAGAAGCCTCAGTGGAGACGTTCTCAATAATGCTCTAGTAGCTGGTTGAGTAAACCCCAGGATTTGGCTTTCTCGTGGCCCACTGTGGCCTCATGAAGGGACAGTCATGTAGCAGGGCAGTGCTGAATGGCCAGTTCTTGCTTTTCCCTGTTGGGCCTGGAACTCATCTCGGGGAATGTGTGTTCTGCACTTTCTTCTTGTCCCATAAATGGCTTGATGTGAGGGTCTCCTGAAGGCAGTCTCAACCAAACCCCCAAGGCTTATCAGCACTTGCCGGATGGACAGCACCACAGCCCTGCCCTGGTTCTCACCATTCTCCTAGTCCCCAGGGCCGGGTCTCCCAGCCTCTACAAATCATTTTCCCCACATTAATTACTTCAGAATTTATTAGAAACCTATTGTAGACACAGGTGTCTAGTAGGTGATGGCTCCCTCAGAGCCAAAGAGACTGGCTGTTGAAAGAGAAATCACAGAGAGGTGCCAACAAGGTTGTACTAAACCGTTACTGAAAGATACAAATTTGTTGTTCTTTCCTTTAGCGGGCTTCTCTGGTGGCTCAGTTGCTATCTGCCTGCAATGCGGGAGAATCTGTAAGGATCTGCCTGCAGTGCGGGAAACCTGGGCTTGATTCCTGGGTTGGGAAGACCCCCTGGAGAATCAGTGGCAACCCATTCTGGTGTTCTGGCCTGGAGAAGTCCATGGACAGAGGAGCCTGGTGGCCTACAGTCCGTGGGGTTGTGAGGAGTCGAACATGACTGAGTGACTTTCACCTTTTCATTCCTTTAGCATTCATGTCCCCTTTCCAGAGGAAGTTTTCATAGATGTTCATTAAATAAACGTTGTGTTTGGGTGGTGGGGTGGAGAAGCTGGAAAGGTTAGTAGATTGAAAGAGGGGGAACAGAAAGACTGAGGCCTTTGTATCATGGTAAGATTAATATCTGACTGAAAATGATGTCTGTGTTTTATTGAGAATGTACAGGCACTGTGCTTAAGCTCTTTCCATGCAGAGAACTTAAATAGCTGGTCCCCGGCAGGGTCATGTCTAGAAATTGGTATGTCCAATTCGGAACTTTGCTCATAAGCACTACCCTGCGAGGCCAGAACCACTGAGGATGAAGTGGAGGAATATCTGAGATTTTTGAGAATTCCTGTTTGCTAAGTCTGCACAAATTTCACCCATAAACTGCAGTTTAAAAAAAAAAGCCTGACTTCACAGGAATTATTGTATGAACCTGAGCAAGTAGTGAATGACGAGCCTTGGTGAGAAGTGTGTTCTTTGGTGTTGACTTCACATTTGGGGCGGAAGCAGGATTATGAATCTAAGCACGGTATGGAATTTTAGGGCTATTGTTAAACCTCGTCAAGGACCTTTTGGATGTATTTTTAGTGGCCATTGGTATCACCCAGGCTTTTTTGCTTCTGTCAGTTCTGGGTAGAGTTTTGATGAGAGCATTATTAGGTCAGCCTGCCCTTTGTAGCTGGAACTCAGTTCCTATGAAATGTTTTTGAGAACATGTGTTTGTAATATGTTAAGATTAGTTTGGGGAAAAAGAAAATTGTAGCCTGATTTAAGTGAACAAAAATGTCTACATGCCCAAGTTTGAAGGCACATAGCATGATGGTTCAATTCTTAGTGGATTTTTATGCTTTTTAATATTATTACTTTTATTGCTCTTTGATGTGCTAGATAAAAAGTAAAATTACATGCAGAACATATATACTACCCATAAAGTTTTATTTTTATTAGTTTTTTTCCCCATGTATAAAATTACAGTATTCTGAACTACTTTTATAGTGTTAATGAGTAACCTCAGTAAATCACTAAGATGGCTGTGTTGAGGGATGCATAAAAAACTTAGGAAACTTAAGGTCGTTTGTTTTGAAATTCATCACGTTGTAATTGCTTAAATGAACTTTTGTTCTCTAGACTTCTTAGGTTCCTCTGCCATTGATCTGTGTCAGTGTGTGTGTGTGTATGTCTTTGTATCTTTGTTTGTGAGGTTGGGCTATAGTGTGAGCGTGAAATCTACCCTCCCTACACCATGAATGAACTGCCTTTATATCTTATTTTACTAATAAGTATTTACACATAATACCTTATGATAGAAAATGTTACAGAAGAAATTTCAGACTAAAGGGGACTTTTAGTTCAGACACACCCTCAGGTGTAATTGTGCAGACAGCCCTATATACGTGGGGTGTCATAAGAACTCCTGCTGAGCTTCAGTATTTTGAATCCTATGGACGTTTAGATCGGCGATCTTTAAAACCAAGTGAAGGTTAAACCTTGTTGTGGGGGAGGTTCCCACATCCGTGGTTTTGCCTGGAGATGGGAAGAGTGGAGGATTGCCCGTGTCATTAAGCGGAATGTGTTTTTAAACTATGAGCATGGCGCTGAGCACAAGTCAAAACTGCTAAAGGGACAGATGTTGCCAATTTCAGACGTACAGGGGGAAGGCAAATATTGCTAAGCAACGGTGTACTTGAGAGAGCATTTTTCGGAGCAGAGCCAGGGGAGTTGTGCCTGGGAGCGCTTGCTGCTTGCTGCCTATGGCTCAGTCCAAGGGAAGAGATGAAAAGTTCTCTCCTGTCAGGGCCGCCGTTGCAGCTGCCAGCGCAAAAGACAGGGACCCAGTGGCACCGATTAGGGCTGCCCAGGGGATGTGTGGAGACAGGACAGCCTCTTGGCCATGTAGGAAGGCAGTAAGACATGTTCACGGAGGTAAGTGCCCCCATGCACAGCTGCCCCGCAGTAAGGACCAGTGAGCGCGAGACTGAGGTTCAGGTGGGAAGACCGAGCCCTCCAAGGACAACCGCCTTCTCTCTCCCCTCCTGGATCCCCTCCTCCTGCTTCCTCCCTTCCCTGCTTGGCTTCTTTCCTCCTTCCCTCCATTTCTTCTCTTTGCCTCCTCCGTTAGGGGCTGACATCAAAGGATCCGAATAAACTGTGCAGTTGAGCACTGCTGTGTGCATGACCTCACAAACAAGGTGTAAATAAGCCTTCTAGACTCAGGCATCCAGTCCCTCCCCTTGTCCCCTCCCTTGGCGTACACTTGATAGGTAACAGACAGGTGGTGTGCTGTGGCTTTTTCTTTCTTTCTTTCTTTCTTTTTTTTTTCATTTTGGCTGCCCCTGGAGACTCGCCTTACCTCTTGAGATTTGCATGGTTGTTGGTTTGGATTATGGATTTTCTGTTCTCTTCACGTCTCTCTTTAATGACATAATGGGGCAAGAGCGGAGAAAGTATCACTGTTGTGTTTTCTGACTCTGCTGGATCACAGCATATTTAAAGCAGTGCATTTGAAAGAAATGAAAAACATTTAAAAATAAGAAGTTACTTACTAGTCAGATATTTTGTCCAACTTTCAAACTCTGATCTTGAACTTCTGGATCACTTGGCAAACCAAACTTGGCAAAAAATTAGATTTTTAAATTTTTGTCTTCCCAGAGTAAAGGTGCAGATCGAAGATACTGGTGTCATAAAAGCGTGAATATTTGTTTATACACGTGTACACTACCCACCCCTCCACTCCCTTTTGGCTTTTATTGCTTTGTTTTTCAGCAGACAAACAGAATTTAAGTCAAATGTAATAAAAGATGGTGGAGGTCCCACCCAAGTTTTAACATAGGTCATATTGATTTCTACTAGTCTAGGAATATTTAGGAGTAATCTTACTTTAGTGCAAGCGGGTGTACTAGATACATTTAAAAAATTCTATTTATTTATTTTTGGCTGTGCTGGGTCCTCGTTGCTTCATGACTTTTCTCTGGATGCCGAATGTGGGCTTCTCGTTGCAGTGGCTTCTCTTGTTGTGGAGCCCAGGTTCTAGGCACGTGGGCTTCAGTAGTTGTAGCCGGGGGGTCAGTAGTGGTGGTACTCAGGCTTAGTTGCTCCTCGGCATGTGGTACCTTTTCAGATCAGGGAATCAAACTCTTGCCTCCTGCATCGGCAGGCAGATTCTTTAGTACCGGGCTACCAGGCAAGCCCCAGTAGATGCATTTTAATGTTCTTGTAGTTTTGTGGGTTTCATTGATCAGCATGCATCACTGACTCGGTGGACATGAGTCTTGAGCAAGCTCCAGGAGTTGGTGCTGGATAGGGAAGCCTGGCGTGCTGCAGCCCATGGGGTCCCAAAGAGTCGGAGCGACTGAACTGAACTTGATCAGCATAGTTTGTACAATCCCATAGTCTTTGTCTTTTTGGGGTATAAATTTATCTGATGAAAGGCTGACTAGAGAATATGACGGTGTTTCCACTTTTTCCCCTTAAAAATTAAAATTTGTTTAAGGTTAAACAGTAGAGAATCTTCACTCAGTGAGAGAGCTCAGAAATTGGGCAGAAATAATGAGAAAGCAGGCAGAACCCTCAAGTTGTTACCGTGAAAACTCTTCATTGATTGATTTAAATATAGATTATGCCTTTTGGCTTTTCACAGTAGGAGCTATGTCATGAAGCCGAGCTGGAGATGTGTTGACCCTCAGACTGAGGCAGCTATAACGTTTTCCAGCGCTTTGTGTTCCTCACAAGTTTTTGTTTTTCAAGGTTTTGTTCTAGTTAAGTCCAGAAAAAAACTGGTTTGTCTTACAAAAGGCTTTTGAGAGAATCTGCTAAGAAATCAACTTTTTGACATTGAGATGCTTCTTAAAAGTTTCACCAAAAGAGAAGTTTCACTAACAGATAAGACTTACCTGCTCAGGAGCCAATCTAAAGCTTTTCAGGTTCATTAATGCTACTCAGTAGACAGCATTATTGTGACAATATTAATAACACTGCTTATTTTTTCACAGAGGATTTGGCTGGCTGATGGCTCAGACAGTAAAAGAATC
>SJYV01017538.1:91339-105841 GCA_006410875.1 Neotragus pygmaeus | reverse complement strand
ACCGAGACCCCCACACCCAGTTCTCTGATACTGGAACCAGAACCTTTCTACAGTGAATAATGGTTTCATCACTATGGTTTAAAAGAAAAACAAATATGACATTCATTGAAGAGCATCACGATCTTGTTCATTCCAGTCCAACCATATTGTTTCAAAGGAGAGAGATTGTCTAACTGCTCACTTCCATGCACACAAATCCTGTATGTAGCCTTTAACAGAGCATTCAGCTGAACTCTGGAACATGATGAGCTGCTTCCCTCCAACAGAGTTAGGCAAGGTGCCTGCAATACAGGACTCCCGCCCTGAGAAATAAACTGAGCTAATTTGGCTGCATTCAATGGTCTAGCCAAGTCATATACCTTCAGCTCCCCCCAAGTCAAAAATATACCCCATTCCTGAACAGGAAAAACAGTTGGAAACCAAAAAGTGTGATTTTAGTCTCATTCTGATGGATCTTGTGACATCTAGGTCTCTAATAATTTTTCAAGGCCATTTGGAATAAATAGAAGTCCCATTGAAAGCTGCATGTATGAAAATTGTGGTATTTTAAGTGGATTTTGTCCTTAAATGCATAAACCAAAAAAGCATGCAAGAAATTGGATTAGAAAAGCAAGGTGCTTTTCTTTTTAATTGGCATTAAGTCACCAAACATTGTCAAACACATATCACTTGCTTAATTATTTTGTGTGTGTATGTGTATATCTTTATAACTTCATAAACATATAAATGACAGGGAGATGCAGAGTTAACATACATCCATATGGCAATAAATACAAAAGCTGCCAGATTGTAAAATGCTATACTAATGCTAAAATGATACCATTTTTTTTCTTTCGCTTTGCTTCCAAGTCACAAAGAACAAATTCAGAGTAGAGATGAGAAGCAAGGATCCTCAGCTAAAAGGCGACACATGCACAGACCTTTTTGTCCAGTAATGCAAAGTATTTTTTAATACCCGTCTTCAGCTCAGTATTCTATTTGTCTTATTATCTTTCATTAATCTTACAGTCAGTTTATGCATAAAATGATTTCTACATGTCCATTAAAATTTTTATTGAAGAAGTTGTTCAGTCGTTAAGTCATGTCCGATTCTGAGACCCCATGGACCACAGCACACCAGGCTCTTCCGTCCTCCACTAGCTCCTGGAGTTTGCTCAGATTCATGTCCATGGAAGAAATTTTTCATAAAAAGCCTACTATGCATCATTCACCCCAATAAGCTTCATCTCAGCATGGCTTTCATTAATTTTGGGCTTCCCTGGTAGCTCAGATGGNAAGGGATGGATGGATGAAGGGGGGAAGATGGATGGATGAAGAGGGGAAGGATGGATGGATGGATGGACAGATGGAGAGGAGCTTCATCTCAGCATGGCTTTCATTAATTTTGGGCTTCCCTGGTAGCTCAGATGGTAAAGCATCCACCTGCAATGCAGGAGATACAGCAGATGGGAGTTTGACCCCTGGGTAGGGAAGATCCCCTGTAGAAGTACCCACTCCAGTTATTCTTGCCTGGAGAATTGCATGGACAGAGGAGCTTGGCAGGCTACAATCCACAGGGGCACAAAGAGTCAGACACGATTGAGCAACTAACACTTTCACTTTTTTCACTTTTTAATGAGTTTTAGTTGGTGTATTACACTCACTGTGCCACTTTCAGCAAAACCAATCACAGAAATAATAAATACGTTTGCCTCTAGTGTACATGACAAATAGGCTCCAATGGTTTTTCAACCTTCAAGATGTTGTGCCAGTTAACCTCCTACATAGCAAAGTCTCAGCCGTGAGGCTTCTGCTGAGTTGGCCATCATCCCAAGGTCAAACTCTCCTCTGGTTGTACTGGGCATCTTTTTACCATCCTTCCAAGCCTTCAACCTAATTTCTTTGCTGCCTGCACTGTGTGCCAGCCTGGCAGGCCCATGCTTATTTGCATATTCTCTCAAATGGCTCTTTTCTAAAGCTGCCTCCTCCAGAGGAGAGAGAATGGTCACTCCTATGGGAAGTGCTACCTTCACTTGGTTATTTCAGTAATAAAACACACTGTTATTATCTACATGATGAACCCCCGGGATAAGCACTGGTTTCAAGATTCATTTTCTCTGGGACCCCTCACTTGAAGTTGAGAAAAAGCTTTATTTCACTGGCTCCTCATGATCCAAGATTGTATGAGCTGCCCTGGCTGAACTCATTCACACTACCCTCCAAGGGCTGTGTCTACTCCGACCAAAATGAGCAAAAAAAAAAAAAAGATCATTCACAGAAACAGGCCATGAACAGAGCAGTGCAACTGACATGGCTAATGAGGCAACTGCCAACATTCAAGGAGTAAAATGCTTTGGCCTCTTACAAATCTTGTGAAGCGGATGCACCATGATTTAAGTCCACATGGAGCGTAGTTTAAAATAACGTTAAGGTCTTCATTTTTCTTATATGGAAAAAAAAATCTTTCTTCTAACCTAAATCCTTCTCCCCCCATCAAAAAAAAGCCCAATTCTTTTGTGTAAATCATTGTTGAAAGCATTTACAATATCTTGGATATCTGAATCCTTATTTAAGAGGGGAAAAGAAGAGCTGCAAAATTTACCTTTAGAGAGTGATTTTTATTAAACATTGTTAAAGGTGCCTTAACATGTTGGAAACTGTTATTTGCAGACAGTCACCTGAGGTCTCCATTCCACTTATTTTGTATAGACACATAGCCCAAAAAGAGGGAATAGGCTTTTACTATGGAGAAAAGTGCGTGCTCAGTCATGTCCAACTATTTGGAACCCGATGGACTGTAGCCCACCAGGCTCCTCTGTCACCAGATTTTTCCAGCAAGAATACTGGAGTGGGTTGCCATGCCCTCTTCCAGGGGATCTTCCTGACCCAGGAATCGAACCCGTGTCTCCTCCATCTCCTGCACTGCAAGCAGATTGTTTACCGCTGAGCCACCAGGGAAGCCATATGGAGAACAGTAGGGAGGCTCTTTAAAAAACTAAAAGAGTTATCATACAATTCTGCAATCCCACTCCTGGGCATATATCCGGAAAAAACTCTAATTTGAAAAGACACATGCACCCCTATGTTCATAGCAGCACTATTCACAATAGCCAAGACAAGGAAGCAACCTAAATGTCTATCAACAGATGAATGGATAAAGACGTGCTATATATGTAGTGTAATACTGCTGCTGCTGTTAAGTCGCTTCAGTCGTGTCTGACTCTGTGTAACTCCAGAGACAGCAGCCCATCAGGCTCCCCCGTCCCTGGGATTCTCCAGGCAAGAACACTGGAGTGGGTTGTCATTGCCTTCTCCAATGCATGAAAGTGAAAAGTGAAAGTGAAGTCGCTCAGTTGTGTATGACTCTTCGCGACCCCATGGACTGCAGCCTACCAGGCTCCTCTGTCCATGGGATTTGCCAGGCAAGAGTACTGGAGTGGGGTGCCATTGCCTTCTCTGAGCGTAATACTGCTCAGCCATAAAAAATAATGAAACAATGCCATTTGCAGCAACATGGATGGACCTAGAGGTTATCATACTAAGTGAAGTAAGTCAAAGACAAAAATCATATGATAGCACTTATATGTGGAACCTTAAAAAATAAGACAAACGAACTTATTTACAAGAAAGAAACAGACTTGTAGACAGAGAAAACAAATTTATGGTTGCCAAAGGGGAAATGGGTGAGGGGTGAATTAGGAGTTTAGATATGAACAGACACACACTACTATATATAAAATAGATAAACAACAAGGACCTACTATATAGCACAGGGAACTATATTCAATGTCTTACAATAAGCTATAATGGAAAAGAATCTCAAAAAAGGATATATATATGCTATATATATACATGTATATGTTATATATACTTAACATACATATATATAACTGAATCACTTTGTTGTACACCAGAAACTAACATATTGTAAATCAATTATACATCAATAAAAAGAATAAATAAAAAAGGATGGCAAGGGCTTTTTGAGGTTCGTCTGAGAATTTAATGAACATTAAAACATATCAGACAGGCTATGTGTCTCAGCTGGTTTTAAATGCCAACTCCAATACTGACTAGGATGTAAATTTAGGCAGGTTATACATCTCATCCAATTACCTGTTTTCTTGTCTTTAAATGGGTTTTTTACACACGTATGTCAGAGGGTTGTTTTGAGGATTAAATGAGAAAAATATATGTTATGTCTTTGGCATAGGCCTTGGCTCAGTAGGTAGCCCAAAACACTAACACATCTTCACAGAAAGTCAGGCCTAGCTATCTGGGTCAAACCATCAGTTTACAGCACTTCTCTTTGCCTGAGTCTTGACGTTTTCCACTTTTTCTTTGGTTGTACTCCAATAAAACTTTACTTACAAAAACAGGTGGAAACAAGATTTGACCCAAAGTTTGCAAACTGTAGTACAGATAATATGTCTAATGCAGATGCTACAAAATACTATGTATGTGTGTGCATATATATAGCTTAGATATGATTTTTCTAAAGTTTGATTTGGCATATATTTATGAGTGTGTTGGCTATCTGCATGTTTGTGTGAAAGGGCCTTGTGAATGTTCACGCAAAAGAACTTTGGAGAAATGTGTCTGAGTATTTTATACATAAAGGAGATTTTTTTCATAAAGGACAAGTTCTTCCATCACTGTTACATAATCTATCAAATGCAAATATTTGTATAGCCCTCTGAAGAGGACTCCACATGGGTTCCCCACGTGGGTAAAGATAACAAAACATGAGTAATAAGTGAAAGTGAAAGTCGCTGAGTCATATCTGACTCTTTGTGACTTCATGGACTGTATATATATATCAGTCCATGGAATTCTCCAGGCCAGAATACTGGAGTGGGTAGCCTATCCCTTCTCCAGTGGATCTTCCTGACTCAAGAATTGAACTGGTTTCCTACACTGCAGGCAGATTCTTTACCAGTTGAACTACCAGGGAAGCCCATGAGTAATAATCATAGCCATAATTCTTTAGTATATATCATATGCTAGGTGCTGAATCTTTGATATACATTATATAGATGCTAACATGGAGTTCTTTACCCTTGCATGTGAATTAAGAAGCTTGATGTCGTCAGTGAAAGACTGACAATAAGTGAAAGTTCCTCAACTGTGTCTGACTCTTTGTGACCCCATGGACTTTACAGTCCACGGAATTCTCCAGGCCAGAATACTGAAGTGGGTAGCCTTTCCCTTTTCCAGGGGATCCTCCCAACCCAGGGATCAAACCCAGGTCTCTCACATTGCAGGCAGATTCTTCATCAGCTGAGCCACAAGGGAAGCCCACTTCCAAATACATCAGGTATGGCCTGATCTCTTGTTCCTTCCTAAGTACTGCATAGTCAGATAGAATGGGCTGTAAGTTATTTACCTACTGGAGCTTTTCCAGGGCAACTTTATGGATTAGTATGTGGTCTGTTTTCAAAAATGTTCTGTACGTGTTTGAGAAGAAAGCGTATTTTTCTAATTGGATACTGGTCTCCTACAATGAGTTGTTAAGCATGTTGCTCAAATCCTCTGTATCCTTACTCATTTTTTGTTCATTTCATTTTGCAGTTTCTGAAAGAGGTTAGTAGATTTTACAATTTCTCCTAATAGCTCTACCCATTTTCACTTTACATATTTCAAAACTATGGTATTAAGTGCTACAGGTCTAGAATTATTCTCTTAACAACTGAACATTTTATCATTATTCAGTGATCCTGTTTATCCCTCCAAAAGGTTTTGCCTTAGTTAATTTAGCTACATCAGTTCCCCTCTGGTTAGTATTTGCATAGGATATCTATTCCAATCCTATTAGTGTCCTAACGTTTTACCTTTGTCTCTCATACACAGAATATAGCTAGATTTTGTACGGTCATCAGTTGAAATAATCTATGCCTTTTAACTGGTGAGTTTAGTCAACTTCTATTTATTGTAGTAACTGAGGAGTTGGCTGCCAAGATCAAAAGGACTTTTTAAAAAGTACCTTCTTGTATCCTAGCTGTAACCTGGTAACTCTAGTTGATTTCTAAACACTCTGCTTGTGTTCACTCTCTTGTACGAAATTAGCAAAAGTCCAATGATCTCCATGAGTGAATCTGAGCTGATACTATATAGTTATGGAGAAAGGTCAATTAATGCAAGGAACAGTGCACACAAGCCTAATCCATTTGATGTAAACCAACGCATTGCACACTTTCAGTTGCTCTGTATTCCTTCAGAATGTGCATGGAAGTGATTCATTAGAACTATACTCTTCACAGAAACAAACCAATTCTCTTAGGCTCACTAAGGCATCTCCACTGGTGAAATTCAAAAACCAATCAAACTGAATAAGAAGCCCTCTTTGCAGACATTTACATGGAGAAAGAACATGATTCTTGACAATTCAGAGTAAATAAAGTGCAAATTATTCTCTTATAATATATACCAGAATTGAAGCTTAAATTGTGATTTAAAAAGAGCCCACAGTTTAATCAGAAAATATATTTATTGGTAATCTCCATGAGCTCATATTTGATACATTTATATCATAGGATAACAAGTCCAAAACTATTGCTAAGTTATAAATATGGAATTTATGCCAAATTTGCATTATTTAATTTTATTTTGAATTTGCATGTGTGCCTATATTTGAATATTTATAATATTCCAGAAAAAGCACAGTGGAATGTGCAAGACAGATTTATTTAGTATAATGCTCTGAAATGTGTCAAAGTCTTCAACACTGTTCTTAGAGGCAAAATGGCAGAAATAACAAATGGGATGCAATAAGACCAACTGAATAATCTGTGAAGTCCAGTACCTAGCAAAACTGGAAAGCTTTTCTGCCAATAAATATGTTACTAAAAGTTTAGACAAATATTTCTCTAAGCTTACAATGACATTGTATTAGAAGACATATACCATTAATTGGATTCTTCATTACACTTTAATGGAAGACCAAATATTCCCATCTATACCTTTTTTTTTCCCTGATCCAGTGACTAAATATCTCATCTTATTTGGCACAGAATGTTGATATTAGCTTCCCAACTGTGAAGCACGTTCTTTACACTGTCAAAATAGCTTGTCCCTAGAATGTGGTCTTTGTGGAGTTTCAACAATAAGATTCTGAACCTCACTGTATTTTGTGGCCCCTCAGATACCCAGAGCAGTTGAGGAATGCAGTATTCTAGTCCAGGGGTCCCCACCCTCTGGAATCAAATGCCTGATGATCTGAGGAGGAGCTGATAAAATAATAATAGAAATAAAGTGCACAATAAATGTAACAGTTAACCGGGGGCAATGCTCTTATGAAGTGAAACTGCTCTAGGGGGAGGCTGCTGCAGCAGACTGGGCTCCACTTCTCTCCTGATGAGGGCAGCACGTGCACTAACTGATCTAAGCCCTCAGTCGTGGACATTTAGAACCTACAGTCCTTCTCCAACCCCAAGTCTTCGCTCTTCTAATCAGACCATTAGCTCTCGTATCAGCTCACTTGAAAAGAGGCTCATGAATATTCAAAGTCCAGGCTATCTTGGGTGGCTCTGGCTGAAGAGAGTAAGCCTTTTATTTCTGTGTGCCGTTATTAATTTCCTGTTTCATTTAATTTTTAAACAGAGAACAAGCAATGGCAATCCACTCAAATGTCTCTGTACTGTACTAGTGTAAGAGTTCCATGGATTCTTTGCAATGTGACAACAGCCAATCATCAGAAAACTCAACAATCGATGTCTGACTTATCACCTCTGCCTTTCAGTCTCAGAGTTTATTTAGCCAAGGCTGCTTTCCTCATTAAAGACTCCCAGAATAGCAAGAAGCTAATGAAATAACCAGCCAGTAGTCTTTAGAAACCAAAAAGCAGACATGTGTAATTTATCAAAGCCATAATTAAGCATCATTTTAAAAACCTTTAATATTTATTTTTATTATGAAAGCAATGCATACTCGTAAAGAAAATCAAAATCCTTCAAAGAAACAGAGAAAGAAAATAAGTCACTAATTGAGCTATTGATGTTTTGGTATTTTTCTTCCATTCTTTGCCTTTTATGCTTAGATTTGAGAGGGATGGAAAGATGATCTGCCTCTCTCCTTCCACCCCCGCCCCTTTGCTCTCTCACATAATTGTTGTCAAAGTGGGCCCATAACTTTCTATCTCTTTTCCCCTTAGCATTAAATCACTACCAATTTTCCATAATCTAAAAAGGACGTTTAAATGGTTTTGAAATAATCCCTCAAGTGGATGTACTGAGATTTCTTGAACCATTCACCTATACGTGGATCAGATTTTTCCAATTTGTTACACTTACAAATAACTCCAAATAACTTACAAATAATGGGAGCCTCCTAGGATGCCATTGTCATGTCACCCTCTGCTTTTTCCTCATGGCACTTCTCACAATTTTCAGTAATGAATTATTTGTTTCATGTCTACCTTTCCCACTCTATGAAGCCAGGGACCATGTTCACCTGGTTCCTCACAGTGCCTCCAGCATATTGATGAGATATTCAATAAATATTTGTAAATAAATAAATGAGTGAGTGATAGAAAGACATGTACAGGACTGTTTTTCATTAAAATCCCAGAAAAGAAATCGTGGGTCAAAGAAATACCATCAATGTTCTCTGTTTATCTATTTCATTTCCAAAAGAATCATTTCAATTTACATTTCCATCAACAATGTATATGAATGATGGTATTTACCACACCTTTGTCAACACTGACTACTATCCTTTTTTTGTTTGGCAGTGGTGCTGCTGTAGACCAAGTTGTTTTTTTTTTTCAATCTGAGAAATTAATTAATTAGAGAAGCAAGAAGCTTCCTACATACAACTGAAATCTGCATTTCTTTAGTACTAGTGAAACTAAACTTTTTTCTGGAGTTTAGAAACTAAAAACTAATCTTTTCCCTTTCTGTAAACTAGCTTTGGTTCCATGTTGCAAGTTTTCTGATCATAGCCTTTGTTTTTCTGCTCAATTCGTTGGAGTTCTCTTTCCAGGAAAGATGTCAGCCTTTTGTCTGTTTTATTTGTTGTGCATATTTTCATCCATTTGACACATGCCTTTTCATTCTGGTTATTTTGGGACAGATAAACATTTCTCATTTTTATGTAATCATAACTGTCGATCTTTTCCTGTATTCAAATAGTCTTTTCCTTGGCTAAGATTCCCACATGAAAACTGCAGTGATCATTGAGGCGCCGGTCTATGTTCGATGCAGGATGCAGGATGCTTGGGGCTGGTGCATGGGGATGATCCAGAGAGACGTTGTGGGGTGGGAGGTGGGAGGGGGATTCAGGATTGGGAGCTCGTGTACACCTGTGGTGGATTCATGTCAATGTATGGCAAAGCCAATAGAGTATTGTAAAGTAAAATAAAGTAAAAAAAAAATTTTAAACAAACAAAAAAATACTGCCAACTGTGAATTCAGATTAACTGGGTTCACAGACTCGTATGTATACAACTAAGCCCTAACCTGTTCAGAACTCTGGTTCTCACTTCTTTGCAAGCCTTGGCCAGTAGAAACCTAGGCAAGTTAGACTGGTCAGCTCTCAGTACCCTCCCAGCTCTCATTAGACCCCCTTCTCAACCTCTCTGTTTTGTCAGTGGTACCATCTTGACTCCAGACTGGAAATCAGAGCTATATCTTTAACTTGACTACAGCCTTCATTTACTTTTGTGCTTCTTATTCCTGCCATGCAAGGGTTTCTCATACCTCTGGGGTTCAACCTTCTGGTTGCCATTCCAGGACCTCTACAAGGAGGCTCCCTAACCCTCCCCCAGGCATAAACCTTCTCGGGGACTTGACCTTGAGATGCCATGAGGATGCCACATCCACCCACAGTGCCTCCTTCCTTCTAAATTTTGTTGTTTGTTCATTGTTTAGTCCCGAACTCATGTCTGACTCTTTGGGCCCCATGAACTGTAGCCCACCAGGCTCCTCTGTCCATGGAATTTCCCAGACAAGAATACTGGAGTGGGCTGCCGTTTCCTCCTCCAGGGGATCTTCCCCACCCAGGGATGAAACCCGTGTGTCCTAAGAAGCCAGTTTCTTCCCAAGAACAAGCCACCTATTCCCAGAAGCCTTTCCAAACAGATCTCTCCTTTTTCTGGCCTGCTCCTCATCCTTTAGAAAGAAAAGGGCCTTAGAAAGCAACCTGTTTAAGTCTCCCATTTTACAGAGTGGGGGTGGACCTGCCAAATCACTGGTTCCTCCCCACTCCCCACCAGTCTATACGACATAGTTCTGCACTTTTACCATCATCAACTTGAGGCTGAAGATGGTGACCTCGGCTTTTGGGGATTTGTCTGGGCTCTAATCTCCTCCAACTGCCAGCACTAGGCAGGGGTCATAATACTCCACAAAGTTTGCTGATTAGACCTAAACTGTTACATAAACAGATGAACTTTTCTCTATTTTAAAAATGTATTCCAATAAAGGTACGACATTTTAAAGACATTATTGATATTCAAATCATTTTCAAACAAAATCCATCTTCTTTATTAAATATCTAAAACACCAAATTATTCTGTTCTACTGTAAGTTCTGTGAGAGCAAAGATGACACATCTCTCCTAGAATATAATGGGCAGCTTCGCAAAATTTCGTTTCACGAATGACAGATAGAAGACGTGACTATTCTTTAACGTCATTTCATACTACTTAAGTTGATGACCGATATCTAGAAAAGACAAGCTCTAACATTCTCATTGCCACGTAACAGCACTAATCTAAAATTACTATTAAGAAAATCTAATTCCAAATAGCTTTTTATACCACCTTGAGAACTTTGAGCTTCGCTGGGATGCCAGCAACGTATTTGTCATCCAAGCAAAGATGTTAATTTATCATGGTGAATTTCTCCCCCTCTCCTGGGAAATATATGTGTGCAGGGCAGGAAGCAATAGCAGCTCTTAGCATCCTCGGCTAATTGAAGCTACACCTGTGAGAATCCAGTGGCCTACAGCTTGAGAGACCAGAAGGACGGCACCACTGCCTAAATTGATCCATTCACTCGCTGCCTTGCCAGTCTCGTTGTCCTGCTTCACTGCATGAGGGACGGGGTGGAGCATGGGCACCTGAGCCATGAGCAGGCTCATGCATTATGGACTTCTTACCAAGACATGGCTGTGTCAACATAGAGCCACCTTGGGAATTCCCTGGGACTCCAGTGGTTAGAACTTGGTGCTTTCACTGATGAAGCCCGGGTTCAATCCCTGGCTGGGGAACTAAGATCTCACAAGCCATGTGGCCAAAAATAAATAAAGCCATCTTTAAACAAAAGGAAAAGAAAAGGAAGCCTTTACTACAAGTATTAAAAAGGAGAGCCACAAAGAAGACAAAAGAGAGAGAAAGCTATGCTCCATAGAAATGCCATATAGTCCTTTCCTGTAAGTGATAACCTAATGGATTCTAGGTGACAATTAATTACTCTTCCACTATGACTGCTGCAAGATGTAAAGATGCTAAATGTCTAAGATGCACCATGAATACAATGATCAGATTCTCTGACTTGGGTAGCCGAGGAAGCTGATCTTTTCCTGCCACCAGCTGCCCACCTAGTGTGCCAGCCAGCACAATGACCAGGGGAAGAATGAGCTTGGCACAGTTTCTCAATGCCCAATTCTGAGGTCCTCCCACAGACTCAAGGATGCACTAGAGTTGGCTACAAACAGAGGGAATTTGGCCTGAGAAAAAGCCTGCAGAATCTGGGAGTCAGAAGAACTGATCAGCAACCATGTTTTGATACATTTTCAAAAACAGTCTTGGGAATTCTGGAATGAGCAGGATTTCGCTCTGGCCCCTAAACAACATATTCGCACACAGAGGCATGAAATGCAATTTCTAGGTTGTTTTTTTTTTTTAAACAAATACAATTCTTAATAAACTGGTGCCTTTTGCCAGCCAAGCACTCTCTCTTTGTCCTCTCCAGGCAGCGTGATGGCAGCCGTTTGCACTCAGCAGTTATATATCACCCGAGCACTTCTAGAATGTAGCAGTGGGAGCACATTCAGGTCTTGGCTTGCAGCCTCAGTGGCCTCTCATGCTCGCCTCCCCCCCTACCCTAGCATGGACGGATGTAGCGAGTCAGAAGGTGTCCCTTGTCGCCACTGACAGTTCCTCCTGACACTTATTCACCAGGCCCCCAGTGTACTCCCACCCTGCTCAGCTTTGCAGTGATTCCTGCCTGGGCAATGAGACGCCCCTTTGCCAACCAGCCACCAGACCTCCTCCTGGTGAGCATAAAGCTTCAGGGAGGTAGAATTCTATTTCTCTCCCAATGACTGCGGCAACCCTAGTCCAATCATTCATTCCAACACATGTGTAAAAACGACTGGAAACGGCGATGATGTAGGTGATAATAACACGGTGAGCATCCATGGAGTGTTCACTTCGTGGTAATGACTCACACGAAATATCTCACTGTGCTTTCGCCAAAAAAAAAAAAAAAAAACCTTGCTCATGGAGTTGCAGTCGACAGAGCCAGGGCTGTGGAATCAGCCTAAGCTGGAGCAAGATCCTTGCTATGTCACTGAAGAGTCCAATGACCTTGAGAAAGTCCTTCAACCCCTTTGGGCTTCTGTCTCATCTGATAAAGAGGGAGACTTCTGCCCACTCTGCCTTCTTGCTACCAACAGTGCAACTTTACAGAGACATAGCGGAGATAAGGAATGGCAAAGCTCATCAGGAACCAGAATGCACTCTCCACACAGATAAGGCTGGGACAGGCTCGGGTCCAAGGTCATGCAGCTGGTCCACGGCTAGCCTGGAACTGAGGCCCAGGCGTCAGAACTCCCAGGCCAAACAGAGGGAGCTGCTGTTCTGCTCAGCTCAGCGGACCACAGAGCCCACCAGCAGCTTGCATGGAAGGCTGCTCCACACAGGAACTCTCCACGGCTGACTTTCTGTCTCCTGAGACCAGCTCCNCTCCCAGGCCAAACAGAGGGAGCTGCTGTTCTGCTCAGCTCAGCGGACCACAGAGCCCACCAGCAGCTTGCATGGAAGGCTGCTCCACACAGGAACTCTCCACGGCTGACTTTCTGTCTCCTGAGACCAGCTCCTCGGCCTCACCCATCACCATAGCACAGATGCTTCTGTCTCTGAATTTTCAACATACACACACACTCTCACTGTCACACACTTGTGTACACCTCTCACACAGATGATCAGAATTCACAGAACTGGTCCTGTAAGCAGTCAGCATCCTGGGAAATTCTGGAACCCTCCAGCCATGACTATGCTTTAAGATGACGATTTCTGGAGGTGGGTAGGAATTAAGAAAATAAAGTGCCTTGGGGTAGCCACGTGTTTCTCTAGCAAATTTTACTTCATTTTGGTGAATATCAGAAGATCCAAGTAACTCTGACTCTTTAGAAAGTGATTCTTCCTTTATTAGACTAGATGGCACTGTGGTATCACCCTTTTGATGACCAAGGAAATTGTATTTCATGTCAAATAATTTTGCTTCCACTGGGGACTGTCCAAAAGGCTAAGCCCTCCCCTTGAGGGGTCCTTGTTATCCTATGGAAATTTTCTGCAGGAATCTGCCAGAGGACAGCGGCCATCAAATACACAAGTTCACAATGATAATAATATGTGTTTACACACTATGTCACACTACCTGTCCAAAGGAATTTTAAAAGGCACATGTGCCTTGTGGAACTCCAGAGAGGGCTGGGCCATAGTAGCCAAGACTTCATTTTTTCCTCCTCTGCCACAGCCATGGCTATGAAATTCAATTTTTGCCCTCAAGAGTTTTTTTTTTTATATCAGCTCCTCTCACTACACCTACAGGCTCCATTAGCAAGAGGAATTATTTTCAATATTGCCAAATTGTTTGTGAACATGTTAAACCCTAAAGTCTTGTAGTGACAATGGCTTACACAATTCTCACAAAGGATTGAGGTGGCCCCCTTCCTAGAGTCAAGGTTCTCTTAGGAGGTTGGGAACAGGGGAGGTTAGTGCTGGAAGGGAAATGAAAGTTCAACAGATTCTCCCAGAATTCCAGCATTCAGTAAATGAGGGATGGGAAAGTGAGTAGGGGGTGAGGTTTCCTCTAAATCTCAATGATGACCAGAAAATTGGAGGGCTCTATTCGTCTGGGGCTGGACAGAAAAACCCACACTGGCTATTGCATTCCGAGAGGTACCAACAAAAGGTGACAGTGTCTGGAGCAGAGCAGCCCTCACCACGAGAAGGGAATGGGGAATCTCTCCAGGGAAGCAGCCTCTGTAGCAGCAGCAATCTCTTGTGGTCAGCTGGGTGGAGAGACAGAGAGCATGGTGGTGTCAACTAAGCTCACCTTATCCATTCCCAGAATCCTCTGCAGCAGCCCTCTCTGTTTTATAGAGAGCAGCAGAATGGGAGCCCTGTCTGGGGCAACTGCACCCCAAAGAGTCCTTCCTACTCTCCCCTTTATGGCACTCCCTGACCTCCATCAACCAGGCATTGCAGCTGGCTGGAGGAAAATGCCCTCGCTTCAAAAGTGACTGGCTTTTCATAAAACAGCTCTTTCAGCATCAGCCCTAGGCTCCCAGCAAGTG